>OZ012639.1:0-61009 GCA_963942525.1 Ptychoptera contaminata | reverse complement strand
ATGTAGATCATTGGCGTACTCACACCAACATTATCTTGCCCTTAAGATACCTAAAATAATAAAAAAAAACTCAATTAAATCATAAGTGACATTACATATGCATAAACATACCATCATGTCATTAAAAATTAACTTAAGATGCTCAGGAAATCCATAAAACACCACCCAACGGCATTAACATACCCACAATTAGGTCTGTGGTACATAGAATACTGTCCGGCTGCTTCGGTAATCCATTAAACATCAATGTAGATCATTGGCGTACTCACACCAACATTATCTTGCCCTTAAGATACCTAAAATAATAAAAAAAAACTCAATTAAATCATAAGTGACATTACATATGCATAAACATACCATCATGTCATTAAAAATTAACTTAAGATGCTCAGGAAATCCATAAAACACCACCCAACGGCATTAACATACCCACAATTAGGTCTGTGGTACATAGAATACTGTCCGGCTGCTTCGGTAATCCATTAAACATCAATGTAGATCATTGGCGTACTCACACCAACATTATCTTGCCCTTAAGATACCTAAAATAATAAAAAAAAACTCAATTAAATCATAAGTGACATTACATATGCATAAACATACCATCATGTCATTAAAAATTAACTTAAGATGCTCAGGAAATCCATAAAACACCACCCAACGGCATTAACATACCCACAATTAGGTCTGTGGTACATAGAATACTGTCCGGCTGCTTCGGTAATCCATTAAACATCAATGTAGATCATTGGCGTACTCACACCAACATTATCTTGCCCTTAAGATACCTAAAATAATAAAAAAAAACTCAATTAAATCATAAGTGACATTACATATGCATAAACATACCATCATGTCATTAAAAATTAACTTAAGATGCTCAGGAAATCCATAAAACACCACCCAACGGCATTAACATACCCACAATTAGGTCTGTGGTACATAGAATACTGTCCGGCTGCTTCGGTAATCCATTAAACATCAATGTAGATCATTGGCGTACTCACACCAACATTATCTTGCCCTTAAGATACCTAAAATAATAAAAAAAAACTCAATTAAATCATAAGTGACATTACATATGCATAAACATACCATCATGTCATTAAAAATTAACTTAAGATGCTCAGGAAATCCATAAAACACCACCCAACGGCATTAACATACCCACAATTAGGTCTGTGGTACATAGAATACTGTCCGGCTGCTTCGGTAATCCATTAAACATCAATGTAGATCATTGGCGTACTCACACCAACATTATCTTGCCCTTAAGATACCTAAAATAATAAAAAAAAACTCAATTAAATCATAAGTGACATTACATATGCATAAACATACCATCATGTCATTAAAAATTAACTTAAGATGCTCAGGAAATCCATAAAACACCACCCAACGGCATTAACATACCCACAATTAGGTCTGTGGTACATAGAATACTGTCCGGCTGCTTCGGTAATCCATTAAACATCAATGTAGATCATTGGCGTACTCACACCAACATTATCTTGCCCTTAAGATACCTAAAATAATAAAAAAAAACTCAATTAAATCATAAGTGACATTACATATGCATAAACATACCATCATGTCATTAAAAATTAACTTAAGATGCTCAGGAAATCCATAAAACACCACCCAACGGCATTAACATACCCACAATTAGGTCTGTGGTACATAGAATACTGTCCGGCTGCTTCGGTAATCCATTAAACATCAATGTAGATCATTGGCGTACTCACACCAACATTATCTTGCCCTTAAGATACCTAAAATAATAAAAAAAAACTCAATTAAATCATAAGTGACATTACATATGCATAAACATACCATCATGTCATTAAAAATTAACTTAAGATGCTCAGGAAATCCATAAAACACCACCCAACGGCATTAACATACCCACAATTAGGTCTGTGGTACATAGAATACTGTCCGGCTGCTTCGGTAATCCATTAAACATCAATGTAGATCATTGGCGTACTCACACCAACATTATCTTGCCCTTAAGATACCTAAAATAATAAAAAAAAACTCAATTAAATCATAAGTGACATTACATATGCATAAACATACCATCATGTCATTAAAAATTAACTTAAGATGCTCAGGAAATCCATAAAACACCACCCAACGGCATTAACATACCCACAATTAGGTCTGTGGTACATAGAATACTGTCCGGCTGCTTCGGTAATCCATTAAACATCAATGTAGATCATTGGCGTACTCACACCAACATTATCTTGCCCTTAAGATACCTAAAATAATAAAAAAAAACTCAATTAAATCATAAGTGACATTACATATGCATAAACATACCATCATGTCATTAAAAATTAACTTAAGATGCTCAGGAAATCCATAAAACACCACCCAACGGCATTAACATACCCACAATTAGGTCTGTGGTACATAGAATACTGTCCGGCTGCTTCGGTAATCCATTAAACATCAATGTAGATCATTGGCGTACTCACACCAACATTATCTTGCCCTTAAGATACCTAAAATAATAAAAAAAAACTCAATTAAATCATAAGTGACATTACATATGCATAAACATACCATCATGTCATTAAAAATTAACTTAAGATGCTCAGGAAATCCATAAAACACCACCCAACGGCATTAACATACCCACAATTAGGTCTGTGGTACATAGAATACTGTCCGGCTGCTTCGGTAATCCATTAAACATCAATGTAGATCATTGGCGTACTCACACCAACATTATCTTGCCCTTAAGATACCTAAAATAATAAAAAAAAACTCAATTAAATCATAAGTGACATTACATATGCATAAACATACCATCATGTCATTAAAAATTAACTTAAGATGCTCAGGAAATCCATAAAACACCACCCAACGGCATTAACATACCCACAATTAGGTCTGTGGTACATAGAATACTGTCCGGCTGCTTCGGTAATCCATTAAACATCAATGTAGATCATTGGCGTACTCACACCAACATTATCTTGCCCTTAAGATACCTAAAATAATAAAAAAAAACTCAATTAAATCATAAGTGACATTACATATGCATAAACATACCATCATGTCATTAAAAATTAACTTAAGATGCTCAGGAAATCCATAAAACACCACCCAACGGCATTAACATACCCACAATTAGGTCTGTGGTACATAGAATACTGTCCGGCTGCTTCGGTAATCCATTAAACATCAATGTAGATCATTGGCGTACTCACACCAACATTATCTTGCCCTTAAGATACCTAAAATAATAAAAAAAAACTCAATTAAATCATAAGTGACATTACATATGCATAAACATACCATCATGTCATTAAAAATTAACTTAAGATGCTCAGGAAATCCATAAAACACCACCCAACGGCATTAACATACCCACAATTAGGTCTGTGGTACATAGAATACTGTCCGGCTGCTTCGGTAATCCATTAAACATCAATGTAGATCATTGGCGTACTCACACCAACATTATCTTGCCCTTAAGATACCTAAAATAATAAAAAAAAACTCAATTAAATCATAAGTGACATTACATATGCATAAACATACCATCATGTCATTAAAAATTAACTTAAGATGCTCAGGAAATCCATAAAACACCACCCAACGGCATTAACATACCCACAATTAGGTCTGTGGTACATAGAATACTGTCCGGCTGCTTCGGTAATCCATTAAACATCAATGTAGATCATTGGCGTACTCACACCAACATTATCTTGCCCTTAAGATACCTAAAATAATAAAAAAAAACTCAATTAAATCATAAGTGACATTACATATGCATAAACATACCATCATGTCATTAAAAATTAACTTAAGATGCTCAGGAAATCCATAAAACACCACCCAACGGCATTAACATACCCACAATTAGGTCTGTGGTACATAGAATACTGTCCGGCTGCTTCGGTAATCCATTAAACATCAATGTAGATCATTGGCGTACTCACACCAACATTATCTTGCCCTTAAGATACCTAAAATAATAAAAAAAAACTCAATTAAATCATAAGTGACATTACATATGCATAAACATACCATCATGTCATTAAAAATTAACTTAAGATGCTCAGGAAATCCATAAAACACCACCCAACGGCATTAACATACCCACAATTAGGTCTGTGGTACATAGAATACTGTCCGGCTGCTTCGGTAATCCATTAAACATCAATGTAGATCATTGGCGTACTCACACCAACATTATCTTGCCCTTAAGATACCTAAAATAATAAAAAAAAACTCAATTAAATCATAAGTGACATTACATATGCATAAACATACCATCATGTCATTAAAAATTAACTTAAGATGCTCAGGAAATCCATAAAACACCACCCAACGGCATTAACATACCCACAATTAGGTCTGTGGTACATAGAATACTGTCCGGCTGCTTCGGTAATCCATTAAACATCAATGTAGATCATTGGCGTACTCACACCAACATTATCTTGCCCTTAAGATACCTAAAATAATAAAAAAAAACTCAATTAAATCATAAGTGACATTACATATGCATAAACATACCATCATGTCATTAAAAATTAACTTAAGATGCTCAGGAAATCCATAAAACACCACCCAACGGCATTAACATACCCACAATTAGGTCTGTGGTACATAGAATACTGTCCGGCTGCTTCGGTAATCCATTAAACATCAATGTAGATCATTGGCGTACTCACACCAACATTATCTTGCCCTTAAGATACCTAAAATAATAAAAAAAAACTCAATTAAATCATAAGTGACATTACATATGCATAAACATACCATCATGTCATTAAAAATTAACTTAAGATGCTCAGGAAATCCATAAAACACCACCCAACGGCATTAACATACCCACAATTAGGTCTGTGGTACATAGAATACTGTCCGGCTGCTTCGGTAATCCATTAAACATCAATGTAGATCATTGGCGTACTCACACCAACATTATCTTGCCCTTAAGATACCTAAAATAATAAAAAAAAACTCAATTAAATCATAAGTGACATTACATATGCATAAACATACCATCATGTCATTAAAAATTAACTTAAGATGCTCAGGAAATCCATAAAACACCACCCAACGGCATTAACATACCCACAATTAGGTCTGTGGTACATAGAATACTGTCCGGCTGCTTCGGTAATCCATTAAACATCAATGTAGATCATTGGCGTACTCACACCAACATTATCTTGCCCTTAAGATACCTAAAATAATAAAAAAAAACTCAATTAAATCATAAGTGACATTACATATGCATAAACATACCATCATGTCATTAAAAATTAACTTAAGATGCTCAGGAAATCCATAAAACACCACCCAACGGCATTAACATACCCACAATTAGGTCTGTGGTACATAGAATACTGTCCGGCTGCTTCGGTAATCCATTAAACATCAATGTAGATCATTGGCGTACTCACACCAACATTATCTTGCCCTTAAGATACCTAAAATAATAAAAAAAAACTCAATTAAATCATAAGTGACATTACATATGCATAAACATACCATCATGTCATTAAAAATTAACTTAAGATGCTCAGGAAATCCATAAAACACCACCCAACGGCATTAACATACCCACAATTAGGTCTGTGGTACATAGAATACTGTCCGGCTGCTTCGGTAATCCATTAAACATCAATGTAGATCATTGGCGTACTCACACCAACATTATCTTGCCCTTAAGATACCTAAAATAATAAAAAAAAACTCAATTAAATCATAAGTGACATTACATATGCATAAACATACCATCATGTCATTAAAAATTAACTTAAGATGCTCAGGAAATCCATAAAACACCACCCAACGGCATTAACATACCCACAATTAGGTCTGTGGTACATAGAATACTGTCCGGCTGCTTCGGTAATCCATTAAACATCAATGTAGATCATTGGCGTACTCACACCAACATTATCTTGCCCTTAAGATACCTAAAATAATAAAAAAAAACTCAATTAAATCATAAGTGACATTACATATGCATAAACATACCATCATGTCATTAAAAATTAACTTAAGATGCTCAGGAAATCCATAAAACACCACCCAACGGCATTAACATACCCACAATTAGGTCTGTGGTACATAGAATACTGTCCGGCTGCTTCGGTAATCCATTAAACATCAATGTAGATCATTGGCGTACTCACACCAACATTATCTTGCCCTTAAGATACCTAAAATAATAAAAAAAAACTCAATTAAATCATAAGTGACATTACATATGCATAAACATACCATCATGTCATTAAAAATTAACTTAAGATGCTCAGGAAATCCATAAAACACCACCCAACGGCATTAACATACCCACAATTAGGTCTGTGGTACATAGAATACTGTCCGGCTGCTTCGGTAATCCATTAAACATCAATGTAGATCATTGGCGTACTCACACCAACATTATCTTGCCCTTAAGATACCTAAAATAATAAAAAAAAACTCAATTAAATCATAAGTGACATTACATATGCATAAACATACCATCATGTCATTAAAAATTAACTTAAGATGCTCAGGAAATCCATAAAACACCACCCAACGGCATTAACATACCCACAATTAGGTCTGTGGTACATAGAATACTGTCCGGCTGCTTCGGTAATCCATTAAACATCAATGTAGATCATTGGCGTACTCACACCAACATTATCTTGCCCTTAAGATACCTAAAATAATAAAAAAAAACTCAATTAAATCATAAGTGACATTACATATGCATAAACATACCATCATGTCATTAAAAATTAACTTAAGATGCTCAGGAAATCCATAAAACACCACCCAACGGCATTAACATACCCACAATTAGGTCTGTGGTACATAGAATACTGTCCGGCTGCTTCGGTAATCCATTAAACATCAATGTAGATCATTGGCGTACTCACACCAACATTATCTTGCCCTTAAGATACCTAAAATAATAAAAAAAAACTCAATTAAATCATAAGTGACATTACATATGCATAAACATACCATCATGTCATTAAAAATTAACTTAAGATGCTCAGGAAATCCATAAAACACCACCCAACGGCATTAACATACCCACAATTAGGTCTGTGGTACATAGAATACTGTCCGGCTGCTTCGGTAATCCATTAAACATCAATGTAGATCATTGGCGTACTCACACCAACATTATCTTGCCCTTAAGATACCTAAAATAATAAAAAAAAACTCAATTAAATCATAAGTGACATTACATATGCATAAACATACCATCATGTCATTAAAAATTAACTTAAGATGCTCAGGAAATCCATAAAACACCACCCAACGGCATTAACATACCCACAATTAGGTCTGTGGTACATAGAATACTGTCCGGCTGCTTCGGTAATCCATTAAACATCAATGTAGATCATTGGCGTACTCACACCAACATTATCTTGCCCTTAAGATACCTAAAATAATAAAAAAAAACTCAATTAAATCATAAGTGACATTACATATGCATAAACATACCATCATGTCATTAAAAATTAACTTAAGATGCTCAGGAAATCCATAAAACACCACCCAACGGCATTAACATACCCACAATTAGGTCTGTGGTACATAGAATACTGTCCGGCTGCTTCGGTAATCCATTAAACATCAATGTAGATCATTGGCGTACTCACACCAACATTATCTTGCCCTTAAGATACCTAAAATAATAAAAAAAAACTCAATTAAATCATAAGTGACATTACATATGCATAAACATACCATCATGTCATTAAAAATTAACTTAAGATGCTCAGGAAATCCATAAAACACCACCCAACGGCATTAACATACCCACAATTAGGTCTGTGGTACATAGAATACTGTCCGGCTGCTTCGGTAATCCATTAAACATCAATGTAGATCATTGGCGTACTCACACCAACATTATCTTGCCCTTAAGATACCTAAAATAATAAAAAAAAACTCAATTAAATCATAAGTGACATTACATATGCATAAACATACCATCATGTCATTAAAAATTAACTTAAGATGCTCAGGAAATCCATAAAACACCACCCAACGGCATTAACATACCCACAATTAGGTCTGTGGTACATAGAATACTGTCCGGCTGCTTCGGTAATCCATTAAACATCAATGTAGATCATTGGCGTACTCACACCAACATTATCTTGCCCTTAAGATACCTAAAATAATAAAAAAAAACTCAATTAAATCATAAGTGACATTACATATGCATAAACATACCATCATGTCATTAAAAATTAACTTAAGATGCTCAGGAAATCCATAAAACACCACCCAACGGCATTAACATACCCACAATTAGGTCTGTGGTACATAGAATACTGTCCGGCTGCTTCGGTAATCCATTAAACATCAATGTAGATCATTGGCGTACTCACACCAACATTATCTTGCCCTTAAGATACCTAAAATAATAAAAAAAAACTCAATTAAATCATAAGTGACATTACATATGCATAAACATACCATCATGTCATTAAAAATTAACTTAAGATGCTCAGGAAATCCATAAAACACCACCCAACGGCATTAACATACCCACAATTAGGTCTGTGGTACATAGAATACTGTCCGGCTGCTTCGGTAATCCATTAAACATCAATGTAGATCATTGGCGTACTCACACCAACATTATCTTGCCCTTAAGATACCTAAAATAATAAAAAAAAACTCAATTAAATCATAAGTGACATTACATATGCATAAACATACCATCATGTCATTAAAAATTAACTTAAGATGCTCAGGAAATCCATAAAACACCACCCAACGGCATTAACATACCCACAATTAGGTCTGTGGTACATAGAATACTGTCCGGCTGCTTCGGTAATCCATTAAACATCAATGTAGATCATTGGCGTACTCACACCAACATTATCTTGCCCTTAAGATACCTAAAATAATAAAAAAAAACTCAATTAAATCATAAGTGACATTACATATGCATAAACATACCATCATGTCATTAAAAATTAACTTAAGATGCTCAGGAAATCCATAAAACACCACCCAACGGCATTAACATACCCACAATTAGGTCTGTGGTACATAGAATACTGTCCGGCTGCTTCGGTAATCCATTAAACATCAATGTAGATCATTGGCGTACTCACACCAACATTATCTTGCCCTTAAGATACCTAAAATAATAAAAAAAAACTCAATTAAATCATAAGTGACATTACATATGCATAAACATACCATCATGTCATTAAAAATTAACTTAAGATGCTCAGGAAATCCATAAAACACCACCCAACGGCATTAACATACCCACAATTAGGTCTGTGGTACATAGAATACTGTCCGGCTGCTTCGGTAATCCATTAAACATCAATGTAGATCATTGGCGTACTCACACCAACATTATCTTGCCCTTAAGATACCTAAAATAATAAAAAAAAACTCAATTAAATCATAAGTGACATTACATATGCATAAACATACCATCATGTCATTAAAAATTAACTTAAGATGCTCAGGAAATCCATAAAACACCACCCAACGGCATTAACATACCCACAATTAGGTCTGTGGTACATAGAATACTGTCCGGCTGCTTCGGTAATCCATTAAACATCAATGTAGATCATTGGCGTACTCACACCAACATTATCTTGCCCTTAAGATACCTAAAATAATAAAAAAAAACTCAATTAAATCATAAGTGACATTACATATGCATAAACATACCATCATGTCATTAAAAATTAACTTAAGATGCTCAGGAAATCCATAAAACACCACCCAACGGCATTAACATACCCACAATTAGGTCTGTGGTACATAGAATACTGTCCGGCTGCTTCGGTAATCCATTAAACATCAATGTAGATCATTGGCGTACTCACACCAACATTATCTTGCCCTTAAGATACCTAAAATAATAAAAAAAAACTCAATTAAATCATAAGTGACATTACATATGCATAAACATACCATCATGTCATTAAAAATTAACTTAAGATGCTCAGGAAATCCATAAAACACCACCCAACGGCATTAACATACCCACAATTAGGTCTGTGGTACATAGAATACTGTCCGGCTGCTTCGGTAATCCATTAAACATCAATGTAGATCATTGGCGTACTCACACCAACATTATCTTGCCCTTAAGATACCTAAAATAATAAAAAAAAACTCAATTAAATCATAAGTGACATTACATATGCATAAACATACCATCATGTCATTAAAAATTAACTTAAGATGCTCAGGAAATCCATAAAACACCACCCAACGGCATTAACATACCCACAATTAGGTCTGTGGTACATAGAATACTGTCCGGCTGCTTCGGTAATCCATTAAACATCAATGTAGATCATTGGCGTACTCACACCAACATTATCTTGCCCTTAAGATACCTAAAATAATAAAAAAAAACTCAATTAAATCATAAGTGACATTACATATGCATAAACATACCATCATGTCATTAAAAATTAACTTAAGATGCTCAGGAAATCCATAAAACACCACCCAACGGCATTAACATACCCACAATTAGGTCTGTGGTACATAGAATACTGTCCGGCTGCTTCGGTAATCCATTAAACATCAATGTAGATCATTGGCGTACTCACACCAACATTATCTTGCCCTTAAGATACCTAAAATAATAAAAAAAAACTCAATTAAATCATAAGTGACATTACATATGCATAAACATACCATCATGTCATTAAAAATTAACTTAAGATGCTCAGGAAATCCATAAAACACCACCCAACGGCATTAACATACCCACAATTAGGTCTGTGGTACATAGAATACTGTCCGGCTGCTTCGGTAATCCATTAAACATCAATGTAGATCATTGGCGTACTCACACCAACATTATCTTGCCCTTAAGATACCTAAAATAATAAAAAAAAACTCAATTAAATCATAAGTGACATTACATATGCATAAACATACCATCATGTCATTAAAAATTAACTTAAGATGCTCAGGAAATCCATAAAACACCACCCAACGGCATTAACATACCCACAATTAGGTCTGTGGTACATAGAATACTGTCCGGCTGCTTCGGTAATCCATTAAACATCAATGTAGATCATTGGCGTACTCACACCAACATTATCTTGCCCTTAAGATACCTAAAATAATAAAAAAAAACTCAATTAAATCATAAGTGACATTACATATGCATAAACATACCATCATGTCATTAAAAATTAACTTAAGATGCTCAGGAAATCCATAAAACACCACCCAACGGCATTAACATACCCACAATTAGGTCTGTGGTACATAGAATACTGTCCGGCTGCTTCGGTAATCCATTAAACATCAATGTAGATCATTGGCGTACTCACACCAACATTATCTTGCCCTTAAGATACCTAAAATAATAAAAAAAAACTCAATTAAATCATAAGTGACATTACATATGCATAAACATACCATCATGTCATTAAAAATTAACTTAAGATGCTCAGGAAATCCATAAAACACCACCCAACGGCATTAACATACCCACAATTAGGTCTGTGGTACATAGAATACTGTCCGGCTGCTTCGGTAATCCATTAAACATCAATGTAGATCATTGGCGTACTCACACCAACATTATCTTGCCCTTAAGATACCTAAAATAATAAAAAAAAACTCAATTAAATCATAAGTGACATTACATATGCATAAACATACCATCATGTCATTAAAAATTAACTTAAGATGCTCAGGAAATCCATAAAACACCACCCAACGGCATTAACATACCCACAATTAGGTCTGTGGTACATAGAATACTGTCCGGCTGCTTCGGTAATCCATTAAACATCAATGTAGATCATTGGCGTACTCACACCAACATTATCTTGCCCTTAAGATACCTAAAATAATAAAAAAAAACTCAATTAAATCATAAGTGACATTACATATGCATAAACATACCATCATGTCATTAAAAATTAACTTAAGATGCTCAGGAAATCCATAAAACACCACCCAACGGCATTAACATACCCACAATTAGGTCTGTGGTACATAGAATACTGTCCGGCTGCTTCGGTAATCCATTAAACATCAATGTAGATCATTGGCGTACTCACACCAACATTATCTTGCCCTTAAGATACCTAAAATAATAAAAAAAAACTCAATTAAATCATAAGTGACATTACATATGCATAAACATACCATCATGTCATTAAAAATTAACTTAAGATGCTCAGGAAATCCATAAAACACCACCCAACGGCATTAACATACCCACAATTAGGTCTGTGGTACATAGAATACTGTCCGGCTGCTTCGGTAATCCATTAAACATCAATGTAGATCATTGGCGTACTCACACCAACATTATCTTGCCCTTAAGATACCTAAAATAATAAAAAAAAACTCAATTAAATCATAAGTGACATTACATATGCATAAACATACCATCATGTCATTAAAAATTAACTTAAGATGCTCAGGAAATCCATAAAACACCGACCCAACGGCATTAACATACCCACAATTAGGTCTGTGGTACATAGAATACTGTCCGGCTGCTTCGGTAATCCATTAAACATCAATGTAGATCATTGGCGTACTCACACCAACATTATCTTGCCCTTAAGATACCTAAAATAATAAAAAAAAACTCAATTAAATCATAAGTGACATTACATATGCATAAACATACCATCATGTCATTAAAAATTAACTTAAGATGCTCAGGAAATCCATAAAACACCACCCAACGGCATTAACATACCCACAATTAGGTCTGTGGTACATAGAATACTGTCCGGCTGCTTCGGTAATCCATTAAACATCAATGTAGATCATTGGCGTACTCACACCAACATTATCTTGCCCTTAAGATACCTAAAATAATAAAAAAAAACTCAATTAAATCATAAGTGACATTACATATGCATAAACATACCATCATGTCATTAAAAATTAACTTAAGATGCTCAGGAAATCCATAAAACACCACCCAACGGCATTAACATACCCACAATTAGGTCTGTGGTACATAGAATACTGTCCGGCTGCTTCGGTAATCCATTAAACATCAATGTAGATCATTGGCGTACTCACACCAACATTATCTTGCCCTTAAGATACCTAAAATAATAAAAAAAAACTCAATTAAATCATAAGTGACATTACATATGCATAAACATACCATCATGTCATTAAAAATTAACTTAAGATGCTCAGGAAATCCATAAAACACCACCCAACGGCATTAACATACCCACAATTAGGTCTGTGGTACATAGAATACTGTCCGGCTGCTTCGGTAATCCATTAAACATCAATGTAGATCATTGGCGTACTCACACCAACATTATCTTGCCCTTAAGATACCTAAAATAATAAAAAAAAACTCAATTAAATCATAAGTGACATTACATATGCATAAACATACCATCATGTCATTAAAAATTAACTTAAGATGCTCAGGAAATCCATAAAACACCACCCAACGGCATTAACATACCCACAATTAGGTCTGTGGTACATAGAATACTGTCCGGCTGCTTCGGTAATCCATTAAACATCAATGTAGATCATTGGCGTACTCACACCAACATTATCTTGCCCTTAAGATACCTAAAATAATAAAAAAAAACTCAATTAAATCATAAGTGACATTACATATGCATAAACATACCATCATGTCATTAAAAATTAACTTAAGATGCTCAGGAAATCCATAAAACACCACCCAACGGCATTAACATACCCACAATTAGGTCTGTGGTACATAGAATACTGTCCGGCTGCTTCGGTAATCCATTAAACATCAATGTAGATCATTGGCGTACTCACACCAACATTATCTTGCCCTTAAGATACCTAAAATAATAAAAAAAAACTCAATTAAATCATAAGTGACATTACATATGCATAAACATACCATCATGTCATTAAAAATTAACTTAAGATGCTCAGGAAATCCATAAAACACCACCCAACGGCATTAACATACCCACAATTAGGTCTGTGGTACATAGAATACTGTCCGGCTGCTTCGGTAATCCATTAAACATCAATGTAGATCATTGGCGTACTCACACCAACATTATCTTGCCCTTAAGATACCTAAAATAATAAAAAAAAACTCAATTAAATCATAAGTGACATTACATATGCATAAACATACCATCATGTCATTAAAAATTAACTTAAGATGCTCAGGAAATCCATAAAACACCACCCAACGGCATTAACATACCCACAATTAGGTCTGTGGTACATAGAATACTGTCCGGCTGCTTCGGTAATCCATTAAACATCAATGTAGATCATTGGCGTACTCACACCAACATTATCTTGCCCTTAAGATACCTAAAATAATAAAAAAAAACTCAATTAAATCATAAGTGACATTACATATGCATAAACATACCATCATGTCATTAAAAATTAACTTAAGATGCTCAGGAAATCCATAAAACACCACCCAACGGCATTAACATACCCACAATTAGGTCTGTGGTACATAGAATACTGTCCGGCTGCTTCGGTAATCCATTAAACATCAATGTAGATCATTGGCGTACTCACACCAACATTATCTTGCCCTTAAGATACCTAAAATAATAAAAAAAAACTCAATTAAATCATAAGTGACATTACATATGCATAAACATACCATCATGTCATTAAAAATTAACTTAAGATGCTCAGGAAATCCATAAAACACCACCCAACGGCATTAACATACCCACAATTAGGTCTGTGGTACATAGAATACTGTCCGGCTGCTTCGGTAATCCATTAAACATCAATGTAGATCATTGGCGTACTCACACCAACATTATCTTGCCCTTAAGATACCTAAAATAATAAAAAAAAACTCAATTAAATCATAAGTGACATTACATATGCATAAACATACCATCATGTCATTAAAAATTAACTTAAGATGCTCAGGAAATCCATAAAACACCACCCAACGGCATTAACATACCCACAATTAGGTCTGTGGTACATAGAATACTGTCCGGCTGCTTCGGTAATCCATTAAACATCAATGTAGATCATTGGCGTACTCACACCAACATTATCTTGCCCTTAAGATACCTAAAATAATAAAAAAAAACTCAATTAAATCATAAGTGACATTACATATGCATAAACATACCATCATGTCATTAAAAATTAACTTAAGATGCTCAGGAAATCCATAAAACACCACCCAACGGCATTAACATACCCACAATTAGGTCTGTGGTACATAGAATACTGTCCGGCTGCTTCGGTAATCCATTAAACATCAATGTAGATCATTGGCGTACTCACACCAACATTATCTTGCCCTTAAGATACCTAAAATAATAAAAAAAAACTCAATTAAATCATAAGTGACATTACATATGCATAAACATACCATCATGTCATTAAAAATTAACTTAAGATGCTCAGGAAATCCATAAAACACCACCCAACGGCATTAACATACCCACAATTAGGTCTGTGGTACATAGAATACTGTCCGGCTGCTTCGGTAATCCATTAAACATCAATGTAGATCATTGGCGTACTCACACCAACATTATCTTGCCCTTAAGATACCTAAAATAATAAAAAAAAACTCAATTAAATCATAAGTGACATTACATATGCATAAACATACCATCATGTCATTAAAAATTAACTTAAGATGCTCAGGAAATCCATAAAACACCACCCAACGGCATTAACATACCCACAATTAGGTCTGTGGTACATAGAATACTGTCCGGCTGCTTCGGTAATCCATTAAACATCAATGTAGATCATTGGCGTACTCACACCAACATTATCTTGCCCTTAAGATACAATAATAAAAAAAAACTCAATTAAATCATAAGTGACATTACATATGCATAAACATACCATCATGTCATTAAAAATTAACTTAAGATGCTCAGGAAATCCATAAAACACCACCCAACGGCATTAACATACCCACAATTAGGTCTGTGGTACATAGAATACTGTCCGGCTGCTTCGGTAATCCATTAAACATCAATGTAGATCATTGGCGTACTCACACCAACATTATCTTGCCCTTAAGATACCTAAAATAATAAAAAAAAACTCAATTAAATCATAAGTGACATTACATATGCATAAACATACCATCATGTCATTAAAAATTAACTTAAGATGCTCAGGAAATCCATAAAACACCACCCAACGGCATTAACATACCCACAATTAGGTCTGTGGTACATAGAATACTGTCCGGCTGCTTCGGTAATCCATTAAACATCAATGTAGATCATTGGCGTACTCACACCAACATTATCTTGCCCTTAAGATACCTAAAATAATAAAAAAAAACTCAATTAAATCATAAGTGACATTACATATGCATAAACATACCATCATGTCATTAAAAATTAACTTAAGATGCTCAGGAAATCCATAAAACACCACCCAACGGCATTAACATACCCACAATTAGGTCTGTGGTACATAGAATACTGTCCGGCTGCTTCGGTAATCCATTAAACATCAATGTAGATCATTGGCGTACTCACACCAACATTATCTTGCCCTTAAGATACCTAAAATAATAAAAAAAAACTCAATTAAATCATAAGTGACATTACATATGCATAAACATACCATCATGTCATTAAAAATTAACTTAAGATGCTCAGGAAATCCATAAAACACCACCCAACGGCATTAACATACCCACAATTAGGTCTGTGGTACATAGAATACTGTCCGGCTGCTTCGGTAATCCATTAAACATCAATGTAGATCATTGGCGTACTCACACCAACATTATCTTGCCCTTAAGATACCTAAAATAATAAAAAAAAACTCAATTAAATCATAAGTGACATTACATATGCATAAACATACCATCATGTCATTAAAAATTAACTTAAGATGCTCAGGAAATCCATAAAACACCACCCAACGGCATTAACATACCCACAATTAGGTCTGTGGTACATAGAATACTGTCCGGCTGCTTCGGTAATCCATTAAACATCAATGTAGATCATTGGCGTACTCACACCAACATTATCTTGCCCTTAAGATACCTAAAATAATAAAAAAAAACTCAATTAAATCATAAGTGACATTACATATGCATAAACATACCATCATGTCATTAAAAATTAACTTAAGATGCTCAGGAAATCCATAAAACACCACCCAACGGCATTAACATACCCACAATTAGGTCTGTGGTACATAGAATACTGTCCGGCTGCTTCGGTAATCCATTAAACATCAATGTAGATCATTGGCGTACTCACACCAACATTATCTTGCCCTTAAGATACCTAAAATAATAAAAAAAAACTCAATTAAATCATAAGTGACATTACATATGCATAAACATACCATCATGTCATTAAAAATTAACTTAAGATGCTCAGGAAATCCATAAAACACCACCCAACGGCATTAACATACCCACAATTAGGTCTGTGGTACATAGAATACTGTCCGGCTGCTTCGGTAATCCATTAAACATCAATGTAGATCATTGGCGTACTCACACCAACATTATCTTGCCCTTAAGATACCTAAAATAATAAAAAAAAACTCAATTAAATCATAAGTGACATTACATATGCATAAACATACCATCATGTCATTAAAAATTAACTTAAGATGCTCAGGAAATCCATAAAACACCACCCAACGGCATTAACATACCCACAATTAGGTCTGTGGTACATAGAATACTGTCCGGCTGCTTCGGTAATCCATTAAACATCAATGTAGATCATTGGCGTACTCACACCAACATTATCTTGCCCTTAAGATACCTAAAATAATAAAAAAAAACTCAATTAAATCATAAGTGACATTACATATGCATAAACATACCATCATGTCATTAAAAATTAACTTAAGATGCTCAGGAAATCCATAAAACACCACCCAACGGCATTAACATACCCACAATTAGGTCTGTGGTACATAGAATACTGTCCGGCTGCTTCGGTAATCCATTAAACATCAATGTAGATCATTGGCGTACTCACACCAACATTATCTTGCCCTTAAGATACCTAAAATAATAAAAAAAAACTCAATTAAATCATAAGTGACATTACATATGCATAAACATACCATCATGTCATTAAAAATTAACTTAAGATGCTCAGGAAATCCATAAAACACCACCCAACGGCATTAACATACCCACAATTAGGTCTGTGGTACATAGAATACTGTCCGGCTGCTTCGGTAATCCATTAAACATCAATGTAGATCATTGGCGTACTCACACCAACATTATCTTGCCCTTAAGATACCTAAAATAATAAAAAAAAACTCAATTAAATCATAAGTGACATTACATATGCATAAACATACCATCATGTCATTAAAAATTAACTTAAGATGCTCAGGAAATCCATAAAACACCACCCAACGGCATTAACATACCCACAATTAGGTCTGTGGTACATAGAATACTGTCCGGCTGCTTCGGTAATCCATTAAACATCAATGTAGATCATTGGCGTACTCACACCAACATTATCTTGCCCTTAAGATACCTAAAATAATAAAAAAAAACTCAATTAAATCATAAGTGACATTACATATGCATAAACATACCATCATGTCATTAAAAATTAACTTAAGATGCTCAGGAAATCCATAAAACACCACCCAACGGCATTAACATACCCACAATTAGGTCTGTGGTACATAGAATACTGTCCGGCTGCTTCGGTAATCCATTAAACATCAATGTAGATCATTGGCGTACTCACACCAACATTATCTTGCCCTTAAGATACCTAAAATAATAAAAAAAAACTCAATTAAATCATAAGTGACATTACATATGCATAAACATACCATCATGTCATTAAAAATTAACTTAAGATGCTCAGGAAATCCATAAAACACCACCCAACGGCATTAACATACCCACAATTAGGTCTGTGGTACATAGAATACTGTCCGGCTGCTTCGGTAATCCATTAAACATCAATGTAGATCATTGGCGTACTCACACCAACATTATCTTGCCCTTAAGATACCTAAAATAATAAAAAAAAACTCAATTAAATCATAAGTGACATTACATATGCATAAACATACCATCATGTCATTAAAAATTAACTTAAGATGCTCAGGAAATCCATAAAACACCACCCAACGGCATTAACATACCCACAATTAGGTCTGTGGTACATAGAATACTGTCCGGCTGCTTCGGTAATCCATTAAACATCAATGTAGATCATTGGCGTACTCACACCAACATTATCTTGCCCTTAAGATACCTAAAATAATAAAAAAAAACTCAATTAAATCATAAGTGACATTACATATGCATAAACATACCATCATGTCATTAAAAATTAACTTAAGATGCTCAGGAAATCCATAAAACACCACCCAACGGCATTAACATACCCACAATTAGGTCTGTGGTACATAGAATACTGTCCGGCTGCTTCGGTAATCCATTAAACATCAATGTAGATCATTGGCGTACTCACACCAACATTATCTTGCCCTTAAGATACCTAAAATAATAAAAAAAAACTCAATTAAATCATAAGTGACATTACATATGCATAAACATACCATCATGTCATTAAAAATTAACTTAAGATGCTCAGGAAATCCATAAAACACCACCCAACGGCATTAACATACCCACAATTAGGTCTGTGGTACATAGAATACTGTCCGGCTGCTTCGGTAATCCATTAAACATCAATGTAGATCATTGGCGTACTCACACCAACATTATCTTGCCCTTAAGATACCTAAAATAATAAAAAAAAACTCAATTAAATCATAAGTGACATTACATATGCATAAACATACCATCATGTCATTAAAAATTAACTTAAGATGCTCAGGAAATCCATAAAACACCACCCAACGGCATTAACATACCCACAATTAGGTCTGTGGTACATAGAATACTGTCCGGCTGCTTCGGTAATCCATTAAACATCAATGTAGATCATTGGCGTACTCACACCAACATTATCTTGCCCTTAAGATACCTAAAATAATAAAAAAAAACTCAATTAAATCATAAGTGACATTACATATGCATAAACATACCATCATGTCATTAAAAATTAACTTAAGATGCTCAGGAAATCCATAAAACACCACCCAACGGCATTAACATACCCACAATTAGGTCTGTGGTACATAGAATACTGTCCGGCTGCTTCGGTAATCCATTAAACATCAATGTAGATCATTGGCGTACTCACACCAACATTATCTTGCCCTTAAGATACCTAAAATAATAAAAAAAAACTCAATTAAATCATAAGTGACATTACATATGCATAAACATACCATCATGTCATTAAAAATTAACTTAAGATGCTCAGGAAATCCATAAAACACCACCCAACGGCATTAACATACCCACAATTAGGTCTGTGGTACATAGAATACTGTCCGGCTGCTTCGGTAATCCATTAAACATCAATGTAGATCATTGGCGTACTCACACCAACATTATCTTGCCCTTAAGATACCTAAAATAATAAAAAAAAACTCAATTAAATCATAAGTGACATTACATATGCATAAACATACCATCATGTCATTAAAAATTAACTTAAGATGCTCAGGAAATCCATAAAACACCACCCAACGGCATTAACATACCCACAATTAGGTCTGTGGTACATAGAATACTGTCCGGCTGCTTCGGTAATCCATTAAACATCAATGTAGATCATTGGCGTACTCACACCAACATTATCTTGCCCTTAAGATACCTAAAATAATAAAAAAAAACTCAATTAAATCATAAGTGACATTACATATGCATAAACATACCATCATGTCATTAAAAATTAACTTAAGATGCTCAGGAAATCCATAAAACACCACCCAACGGCATTAACATACCCACAATTAGGTCTGTGGTACATAGAATACTGTCCGGCTGCTTCGGTAATCCATTAAACATCAATGTAGATCATTGGCGTACTCACACCAACATTATCTTGCCCTTAAGATACCTAAAATAATAAAAAAAAACTCAATTAAATCATAAGTGACATTACATATGCATAAACATACCATCATGTCATTAAAAATTAACTTAAGATGCTCAGGAAATCCATAAAACACCACCCAACGGCATTAACATACCCACAATTAGGTCTGTGGTACATAGAATACTGTCCGGCTGCTTCGGTAATCCATTAAACATCAATGTAGATCATTGGCGTACTCACACCAACATTATCTTGCCCTTAAGATACCTAAAATAATAAAAAAAAACTCAATTAAATCATAAGTGACATTACATATGCATAAACATACCATCATGTCATTAAAAATTAACTTAAGATGCTCAGGAAATCCATAAAACACCACCCAACGGCATTAACATACCCACAATTAGGTCTGTGGTACATAGAATACTGTCCGGCTGCTTCGGTAATCCATTAAACATCAATGTAGATCATTGGCGTACTCACACCAACATTATCTTGCCCTTAAGATACCTAAAATAATAAAAAAAAACTCAATTAAATCATAAGTGACATTACATATGCATAAACATACCATCATGTCATTAAAAATTAACTTAAGATGCTCAGGAAATCCATAAAACACCACCCAACGGCATTAACATACCCACAATTAGGTCTGTGGTACATAGAATACTGTCCGGCTGCTTCGGTAATCCATTAAACATCAATGTAGATCATTGGCGTACTCACACCAACATTATCTTGCCCTTAAGATACCTAAAATAATAAAAAAAAACTCAATTAAATCATAAGTGACATTACATATGCATAAACATACCATCATGTCATTAAAAATTAACTTAAGATGCTCAGGAAATCCATAAAACACCACCCAACGGCATTAACATACCCACAATTAGGTCTGTGGTACATAGAATACTGTCCGGCTGCTTCGGTAATCCATTAAACATCAATGTAGATCATTGGCGTACTCACACCAACATTATCTTGCCCTTAAGATACCTAAAATAATAAAAAAAAACTCAATTAAATCATAAGTGACATTACATATGCATAAACATACCATCATGTCATTAAAAATTAACTTAAGATGCTCAGGAAATCCATAAAACACCACCCAACGGCATTAACATACCCACAATTAGGTCTGTGGTACATAGAATACTGTCCGGCTGCTTCGGTAATCCATTAAACATCAATGTAGATCATTGGCGTACTCACACCAACATTATCTTGCCCTTAAGATACCTAAAATAATAAAAAAAAACTCAATTAAATCATAAGTGACATTACATATGCATAAACATACCATCATGTCATTAAAAATTAACTTAAGATGCTCAGGAAATCCATAAAACACCACCCAACGGCATTAACATACCCACAATTAGGTCTGTGGTACATAGAATACTGTCCGGCTGCTTCGGTAATCCATTAAACATCAATGTAGATCATTGGCGTACTCACACCAACATTATCTTGCCCTTAAGATACCTAAAATAATAAAAAAAAACTCAATTAAATCATAAGTGACATTACATATGCATAAACATACCATCATGTCATTAAAAATTAACTTAAGATGCTCAGGAAATCCATAAAACACCACCCAACGGCATTAACATACCCACAATTAGGTCTGTGGTACATAGAATACTGTCCGGCTGCTTCGGTAATCCATTAAACATCAATGTAGATCATTGGCGTACTCACACCAACATTATCTTGCCCTTAAGATACCTAAAATAATAAAAAAAAACTCAATTAAATCATAAGTGACATTACATATGCATAAACATACCATCATGTCATTAAAAATTAACTTAAGATGCTCAGGAAATCCATAAAACACCACCCAACGGCATTAACATACCCACAATTAGGTCTGTGGTACATAGAATACTGTCCGGCTGCTTCGGTAATCCATTAAACATCAATGTAGATCATTGGCGTACTCACACCAACATTATCTTGCCCTTAAGATACCTAAAATAATAAAAAAAAACTCAATTAAATCATAAGTGACATTACATATGCATAAACATACCATCATGTCATTAAAAATTAACTTAAGATGCTCAGGAAATCCATAAAACACCACCCAACGGCATTAACATACCCACAATTAGGTCTGTGGTACATAGAATACTGTCCGGCTGCTTCGGTAATCCATTAAACATCAATGTAGATCATTGGCGTACTCACACCAACATTATCTTGCCCTTAAGATACCTAAAATAATAAAAAAAAACTCAATTAAATCATAAGTGACATTACATATGCATAAACATACCATCATGTCATTAAAAATTAACTTAAGATGCTCAGGAAATCCATAAAACACCACCCAACGGCATTAACATACCCACAATTAGGTCTGTGGTACATAGAATACTGTCCGGCTGCTTCGGTAATCCATTAAACATCAATGTAGATCATTGGCGTACTCACACCAACATTATCTTGCCCTTAAGATACCTAAAATAATAAAAAAAAACTCAATTAAATCATAAGTGACATTACATATGCATAAACATACCATCATGTCATTAAAAATTAACTTAAGATGCTCAGGAAATCCATAAAACACCACCCAACGGCATTAACATACCCACAATTAGGTCTGTGGTACATAGAATACTGTCCGGCTGCTTCGGTAATCCATTAAACATCAATGTAGATCATTGGCGTACTCACACCAACATTATCTTGCCCTTAAGATACCTAAAATAATAAAAAAAAACTCAATTAAATCATAAGTGACATTACATATGCATAAACATACCATCATGTCATTAAAAATTAACTTAAGATGCTCAGGAAATCCATAAAACACCACCCAACGGCATTAACATACCCACAATTAGGTCTGTGGTACATAGAATACTGTCCGGCTGCTTCGGTAATCCATTAAACATCAATGTAGATCATTGGCGTACTCACACCAACATTATCTTGCCCTTAAGATACCTAAAATAATAAAAAAAAACTCAATTAAATCATAAGTGACATTACATATGCATAAACATACCATCATGTCATTAAAAATTAACTTAAGATGCTCAGGAAATCCATAAAACAAAACCCAACGGCATTAACATACCCACAATTAGGTCTGTGGTACATAGAATACTGTCCGGCTGCTTCGGTAATCCATTAAACATCAATGTAGATCATTGGCGTACTCACACCAACATTATCTTGCCCTTAAGATACCTAAAATAATAAAAAAAAACTCAATTAAATCATAAGTGACATTACATATGCATAAACATACCATCATGTCATTAAAAATTAACTTAAGATGCTCAGGAAATCCATAAAACACCACCCAACGGCATTAACATACCCACAATTAGGTCTGTGGTACATAGAATACTGTCCGGCTGCTTCGGTAATCCATTAAACATCAATGTAGATCATTGGCGTACTCACACCAACATTATCTTGCCCTTAAGATACCTAAAATAATAAAAAAAAACTCAATTAAATCATAAGTGACATTACATATGCATAAACATACCATCATGTCATTAAAAATTAACTTAAGATGCTCAGGAAATCCATAAAACACCACCCAACGGCATTAACATACCCACAATTAGGTCTGTGGTACATAGAATACTGTCCGGCTGCTTCGGTAATCCATTAAACATCAATGTAGATCATTGGCGTACTCACACCAACATTATCTTGCCCTTAAGATACCTAAAATAATAAAAAAAAACTCAATTAAATCATAAGTGACATTACATATGCATAAACATACCATCATGTCATTAAAAATTAACTTAAGATGCTCAGGAAATCCATAAAACACCACCCAACGGCATTAACATACCCACAATTAGGTCTGTGGTACATAGAATACTGTCCGGCTGCTTCGGTAATCCATTAAACATCAATGTAGATCATTGGCGTACTCACACCAACATTATCTTGCCCTTAAGATACCTAAAATAATAAAAAAAAACTCAATTAAATCATAAGTGACATTACATATGCATAAACATACCATCATGTCATTAAAAATTAACTTAAGATGCTCAGGAAATCCATAAAACACCACCCAACGGCATTAACATACCCACAATTAGGTCTGTGGTACATAGAATACTGTCCGGCTGCTTCGGTAATCCATTAAACATCAATGTAGATCATTGGCGTACTCACACCAACATTATCTTGCCCTTAAGATACCTAAAATAATAAAAAAAAACTCAATTAAATCATAAGTGACATTACATATGCATAAACATACCATCATGTCATTAAAAATTAACTTAAGATGCTCAGGAAATCCATAAAACACCACCCAACGGCATTAACATACCCACAATTAGGTCTGTGGTACATAGAATACTGTCCGGCTGCTTCGGTAATCCATTAAACATCAATGTAGATCATTGGCGTACTCACACCAACATTATCTTGCCCTTAAGATACCTAAAATAATAAAAAAAAACTCAATTAAATCATAAGTGACATTACATATGCATAAACATACCATCATGTCATTAAAAATTAACTTAAGATGCTCAGGAAATCCATAAAACACCACCCAACGGCATTAACATACCCACAATTAGGTCTGTGGTACATAGAATACTGTCCGGCTGCTTCGGTAATCCATTAAACATCAATGTAGATCATTGGCGTACTCACACCAACATTATCTTGCCCTTAAGATACCTAAAATAATAAAAAAAAACTCAATTAAATCATAAGTGACATTACATATGCATAAACATACCATCATGTCATTAAAAATTAACTTAAGATGCTCAGGAAATCCATAAAACACCACCCAACGGCATTAACATACCCACAATTAGGTCTGTGGTACATAGAATACTGTCCGGCTGCTTCGGTAATCCATTAAACATCAATGTAGATCATTGGCGTACTCACACCAACATTATCTTGCCCTTAAGATACCTAAAATAATAAAAAAAAACTCAATTAAATCATAAGTGACATTACATATGCATAAACATACCATCATGTCATTAAAAATTAACTTAAGATGCTCAGGAAATCCATAAAACACCACCCAACGGCATTAACATACCCACAATTAGGTCTGTGGTACATAGAATACTGTCCGGCTGCTTCGGTAATCCATTAAACATCAATGTAGATCATTGGCGTACTCACACCAACATTATCTTGCCCTTAAGATACCTAAAATAATAAAAAAAAACTCAATTAAATCATAAGTGACATTACATATGCATAAACATACCATCATGTCATTAAAAATTAACTTAAGATGCTCAGGAAATCCATAAAACACCACCCAACGGCATTAACATACCCACAATTAGGTCTGTGGTACATAGAATACTGTCCGGCTGCTTCGGTAATCCATTAAACATCAATGTAGATCATTGGCGTACTCACACCAACATTATCTTGCCCTTAAGATACCTAAAATAATAAAAAAAAACTCAATTAAATCATAAGTGACATTACATATGCATAAACATACCATCATGTCATTAAAAATTAACTTAAGATGCTCAGGAAATCCATAAAACACCACCCAACGGCATTAACATACCCACAATTAGGTCTGTGGTACATAGAATACTGTCCGGCTGCTTCGGTAATCCATTAAACATCAATGTAGATCATTGGCGTACTCACACCAACATTATCTTGCCCTTAAGATACCTAAAATAATAAAAAAAAACTCAATTAAATCATAAGTGACATTACATATGCATAAACATACCATCATGTCATTAAAAATTAACTTAAGATGCTCAGGAAATCCATAAAACACCACCCAACGGCATTAACATACCCACAATTAGGTCTGTGGTACATAGAATACTGTCCGGCTGCTTCGGTAATCCATTAAACATCAATGTAGATCATTGGCGTACTCACACCAACATTATCTTGCCCTTAAGATACCTAAAATAATAAAAAAAAACTCAATTAAATCATAAGTGACATTACATATGCATAAACATACCATCATGTCATTAAAAATTAACTTAAGATGCTCAGGAAATCCATAAAACACCACCCAACGGCATTAACATACCCACAATTAGGTCTGTGGTACATAGAATACTGTCCGGCTGCTTCGGTAATCCATTAAACATCAATGTAGATCATTGGCGTACTCACACCAACATTATCTTGCCCTTAAGATACCTAAAATAATAAAAAAAAACTCAATTAAATCATAAGTGACATTACATATGCATAAACATACCATCATGTCATTAAAAATTAACTTAAGATGCTCAGGAAATCCATAAAACACCACCCAACGGCATTAACATACCCACAATTAGGTCTGTGGTAC
The DNA here is from genome assembly GCA_963942525.1 of Ptychoptera contaminata. Lineage (NCBI taxonomy): Eukaryota > Metazoa > Arthropoda > Insecta > Diptera > Ptychopteridae > Ptychoptera > Ptychoptera contaminata. The sequence continues at coordinate 33,748 of OZ012639.1, read as the reverse complement.
ATAGAATACTGTCCGGCTGCTTCGGTAATCCATTAAACATCAATGTAGATCATTGGCGTACTCACACCAACATTATCTTGCCCTTAAGATACCTAAAATAATAAAAAAAAACTCAATTAAATCATAAGTGACATTACATATGCATAAACATACCATCATGTCATTAAAAATTAACTTAAGATGCTCAGGAAATCCATAAAACACCACCCAACGGCATTAACATACCCACAATTAGGTCTGTGGTACATAGAATACTGTCCGGCTGCTTCGGTAATCCATTAAACATCAATGTAGATCATTGGCGTACTCACACCAACATTATCTTGCCCTTAAGATACCTAAAATAATAAAAAAAAACTCAATTAAATCATAAGTGACATTACATATGCATAAACATACCATCATGTCATTAAAAATTAACTTAAGATGCTCAGGAAATCCATAAAACACCACCCAACGGCATTAACATACCCACAATTAGGTCTGTGGTACATAGAATACTGTCCGGCTGCTTCGGTAATCCATTAAACATCAATGTAGATCATTGGCGTACTCACACCAACATTATCTTGCCCTTAAGATACCTAAAATAATAAAAAAAAACTCAATTAAATCATAAGTGACATTACATATGCATAAACATACCATCATGTCATTAAAAATTAACTTAAGATGCTCAGGAAATCCATAAAACACCACCCAACGGCATTAACATACCCACAATTAGGTCTGTGGTACATAGAATACTGTCCGGCTGCTTCGGTAATCCATTAAACATCAATGTAGATCATTGGCGTACTCACACCAACATTATCTTGCCCTTAAGATACCTAAAATAATAAAAAAAAACTCAATTAAATCATAAGTGACATTACATATGCATAAACATACCATCATGTCATTAAAAATTAACTTAAGATGCTCAGGAAATCCATAAAACACCACCCAACGGCATTAACATACCCACAATTAGGTCTGTGGTACATAGAATACTGTCCGGCTGCTTCGGTAATCCATTAAACATCAATGTAGATCATTGGCGTACTCACACCAACATTATCTTGCCCTTAAGATACCTAAAATAATAAAAAAAAACTCAATTAAATCATAAGTGACATTACATATGCATAAACATACCATCATGTCATTAAAAATTAACTTAAGATGCTCAGGAAATCCATAAAACACCACCCAACGGCATTAACATACCCACAATTAGGTCTGTGGTACATAGAATACTGTCCGGCTGCTTCGGTAATCCATTAAACATCAATGTAGATCATTGGCGTACTCACACCAACATTATCTTGCCCTTAAGATACCTAAAATAATAAAAAAAAACTCAATTAAATCATAAGTGACATTACATATGCATAAACATACCATCATGTCATTAAAAATTAACTTAAGATGCTCAGGAAATCCATAAAACACCACCCAACGGCATTAACATACCCACAATTAGGTCTGTGGTACATAGAATACTGTCCGGCTGCTTCGGTAATCCATTAAACATCAATGTAGATCATTGGCGTACTCACACCAACATTATCTTGCCCTTAAGATACCTAAAATAATAAAAAAAAACTCAATTAAATCATAAGTGACATTACATATGCATAAACATACCATCATGTCATTAAAAATTAACTTAAGATGCTCAGGAAATCCATAAAACACCACCCAACGGCATTAACATACCCACAATTAGGTCTGTGGTACATAGAATACTGTCCGGCTGCTTCGGTAATCCATTAAACATCAATGTAGATCATTGGCGTACTCACACCAACATTATCTTGCCCTTAAGATACCTAAAATAATAAAAAAAAACTCAATTAAATCATAAGTGACATTACATATGCATAAACATACCATCATGTCATTAAAAATTAACTTAAGATGCTCAGGAAATCCATAAAACACCACCCAACGGCATTAACATACCCACAATTAGGTCTGTGGTACATAGAATACTGTCCGGCTGCTTCGGTAATCCATTAAACATCAATGTAGATCATTGGCGTACTCACACCAACATTATCTTGCCCTTAAGATACCTAAAATAATAAAAAAAAACTCAATTAAATCATAAGTGACATTACATATGCATAAACATACCATCATGTCATTAAAAATTAACTTAAGATGCTCAGGAAATCCATAAAACACCACCCAACGGCATTAACATACCCACAATTAGGTCTGTGGTACATAGAATACTGTCCGGCTGCTTCGGTAATCCATTAAACATCAATGTAGATCATTGGCGTACTCACACCAACATTATCTTGCCCTTAAGATACCTAAAATAATAAAAAAAAACTCAATTAAATCATAAGTGACATTACATATGCATAAACATACCATCATGTCATTAAAAATTAACTTAAGATGCTCAGGAAATCCCCATAAAACACCACCCAACGGCATTAACATACCCACAATTAGGTCTGTGGTACATAGAATACTGTCCGGCTGCTTCGGTAATCCATTAAACATCAATGTAGATCATTGGCGTACTCACACCAACATTATCTTGCCCTTAAGATACCTAAAATAATAAAAAAAAACTCAATTAAATCATAAGTGACATTACATATGCATAAACATACCATCATGTCATTAAAAATTAACTTAAGATGCTCAGGAAATCCATAAAACACCACCCAACGGCATTAACATACCCACAATTAGGTCTGTGGTACATAGAATACTGTCCGGCTGCTTCGGTAATCCATTAAACATCAATGTAGATCATTGACGTACTCACACCAACATTATCTTGCCCTTAAGATACCTAAAATAATAAAAAAAAACTCAATTAAATCATAAGTGACATTACATATGCATAAACATACCATCATGTCATTAAAAATTAACTTAAGATGCTCAGGAAATCCATAAAACACCACCCAACGGCATTAACATACCCACAATTAGGTCTGTGGTACATAGAATACTGTCCGGCTGCTTCGGTAATCCATTAAACATCAATGTAGATCATTGGCGTACTCACACCAACATTATCTTGCCCTTAAGATACCTAAAATAATAAAAAAAAACTCAATTAAATCATAAGTGACATTACATATGCATAAACATACCATCATGTCATTAAAAATTAACTTAAGATGCTCAGGAAATCCATAAAACACCACCCAACGGCATTAACATACCCACAATTAGGTCTGTGGTACATAGAATACTGTCCGGCTGCTTCGGTAATCCATTAAACATCAATGTAGATCATTGGCGTACTCACACCAACATTATCTTGCCCTTAAGATACCTAAAATAATAAAAAAAAACTCAATTAAATCATAAGTGACATTACATATGCATAAACATACCATCATGTCATTAAAAATTAACTTAAGATGCTCAGGAAATCCATAAAACACCACCCAACGGCATTAACATACCCACAATTAGGTCTGTGGTACATAGAATACTGTCCGGCTGCTTCGGTAATCCATTAAACATCAATGTAGATCATTGGCGTACTCACACCAACATTATCTTGCCCTTAAGATACCTAAAATAATAAAAAAAAACTCAATTAAATCATAAGTGACATTACATATGCATAAACATACCATCATGTCATTAAAAATTAACTTAAGATGCTCAGGAAATCCATAAAACACCACCCAACGGCATTAACATACCCACAATTAGGTCTGTGGTACATAGAATACTGTCCGGCTGCTTCGGTAATCCATTAAACATCAATGTAGATCATTGGCGTACTCACACCAACATTATCTTGCCCTTAAGATACCTAAAATAATAAAAAAAAACTCAATTAAATCATAAGTGACATTACATATGCATAAACATACCATCATGTCATTAAAAATTAACTTAAGATGCTCAGGAAATCCATAAAACACCACCCAACGGCATTAACATACCCACAATTAGGTCTGTGGTACATAGAATACTGTCCGGCTGCTTCGGTAATCCATTAAACATCAATGTAGATCATTGGCGTACTCACACCAACATTATCTTGCCCTTAAGATACCTAAAATAATAAAAAAAAACTCAATTAAATCATAAGTGACATTACATATGCATAAACATACCATCATGTCATTAAAAATTAACTTAAGATGCTCAGGAAATCCATAAAACACCACCCAACGGCATTAACATACCCACAATTAGGTCTGTGGTACATAGAATACTGTCCGGCTGCTTCGGTAATCCATTAAACATCAATGTAGATCATTGGCGTACTCACACCAACATTATCTTGCCCTTAAGATACCTAAAATAATAAAAAAAAACTCAATTAAATCATAAGTGACATTACATATGCATAAACATACCATCATGTCATTAAAAATTAACTTAAGATGCTCAGGAAATCCATAAAACACCACCCAACGGCATTAACATACCCACAATTAGGTCTGTGGTACATAGAATACTGTCCGGCTGCTTCGGTAATCCATTAAACATCAATGTAGATCATTGGCGTACTCACACCAACATTATCTTGCCCTTAAGATACCTAAAATAATAAAAAAAAACTCAATTAAATCATAAGTGACATTACATATGCATAAACATACCATCATGTCATTAAAAATTAACTTAAGATGCTCAGGAAATCCATAAAACACCACCCAACGGCATTAACATACCCACAATTAGGTCTGTGGTACATAGAATACTGTCCGGCTGCTTCGGTAATCCATTAAACATCAATGTAGATCATTGGCGTACTCACACCAACATTATCTTGCCCTTAAGATACCTAAAATAATAAAAAAAAACTCAATTAAATCATAAGTGACATTACATATGCATAAACATACCATCATGTCATTAAAAATTAACTTAAGATGCTCAGGAAATCCATAAAACACCACCCAACGGCATTAACATACCCACAATTAGGTCTGTGGTACATAGAATACTGTCCGGCTGCTTCGGTAATCCATTAAACATCAATGTAGATCATTGGCGTACTCACACCAACATTATCTTGCCCTTAAGATACCTAAAATAATAAAAAAAAACTCAATTAAATCATAAGTGACATTACATATGCATAAACATACCATCATGTCATTAAAAATTAACTTAAGATGCTCAGGAAATCCATAAAACACCACCCAACGGCATTAACATACCCACAATTAGGTCTGTGGTACATAGAATACTGTCCGGCTGCTTCGGTAATCCATTAAACATCAATGTAGATCATTGGCGTACTCACACCAACATTATCTTGCCCTTAAGATACCTAAAATAATAAAAAAAAACTCAATTAAATCATAAGTGACATTACATATGCATAAACATACCATCATGTCATTAAAAATTAACTTAAGATGCTCAGGAAATCCATAAAACACCACCCAACGGCATTAACATACCCACAATTAGGTCTGTGGTACATAGAATACTGTCCGGCTGCTTCGGTAATCCATTAAACATCAATGTAGATCATTGGCGTACTCACACCAACATTATCTTGCCCTTAAGATACCTAAAATAATAAAAAAAAACTCAATTAAATCATAAGTGACATTACATATGCATAAACATACCATCATGTCATTAAAAATTAACTTAAGATGCTCAGGAAATCCATAAAACACCACCCAACGGCATTAACATACCCACAATTAGGTCTGTGGTACATAGAATACTGTCCGGCTGCTTCGGTAATCCATTAAACATCAATGTAGATCATTGGCGTACTCACACCAACATTATCTTGCCCTTAAGATACCTAAAATAATAAAAAAAAACTCAATTAAATCATAAGTGACATTACATATGCATAAACATACCATCATGTCATTAAAAATTAACTTAAGATGCTCAGGAAATCCATAAAACACCACCCAACGGCATTAACATACCCACAATTAGGTCTGTGGTACATAGAATACTGTCCGGCTGCTTCGGTAATCCATTAAACATCAATGTAGATCATTGGCGTACTCACACCAACATTATCTTGCCCTTAAGATACCTAAAATAATAAAAAAAAACTCAATTAAATCATAAGTGACATTACATATGCATAAACATACCATCATGTCATTAAAAATTAACTTAAGATGCTCAGGAAATCCATAAAACACCACCCAACGGCATTAACATACCCACAATTAGGTCTGTGGTACATAGAATACTGTCCGGCTGCTTCGGTAATCCATTAAACATCAATGTAGATCATTGGCGTACTCACACCAACATTATCTTGCCCTTAAGATACCTAAAATAATAAAAAAAAACTCAATTAAATCATAAGTGACATTACATATGCATAAACATACCATCATGTCATTAAAAATTAACTTAAGATGCTCAGGAAATCCATAAAACACCACCCAACGGCATTAACATACCCACAATTAGGTCTGTGGTACATAGAATACTGTCCGGCTGCTTCGGTAATCCATTAAACATCAATGTAGATCATTGGCGTACTCACACCAACATTATCTTGCCCTTAAGATACCTAAAATAATAAAAAAAAACTCAATTAAATCATAAGTGACATTACATATGCATAAACATACCATCATGTCATTAAAAATTAACTTAAGATGCTCAGGAAATCCATAAAACACCACCCAACGGCATTAACATACCCACAATTAGGTCTGTGGTACATAGAATACTGTCCGGCTGCTTCGGTAATCCATTAAACATCAATGTAGATCATTGGCGTACTCACACCAACATTATCTTGCCCTTAAGATACCTAAAATAATAAAAAAAAACTCAATTAAATCATAAGTGACATTACATATGCATAAACATACCATCATGTCATTAAAAATTAACTTAAGATGCTCAGGAAATCCATAAAACACCACCCAACGGCATTAACATACCCACAATTAGGTCTGTGGTACATAGAATACTGTCCGGCTGCTTCGGTAATCCATTAAACATCAATGTAGATCATTGGCGTACTCACACCAACATTATCTTGCCCTTAAGATACCTAAAATAATAAAAAAAAACTCAATTAAATCATAAGTGACATTACATATGCATAAACATACCATCATGTCATTAAAAATTAACTTAAGATGCTCAGGAAATCCATAAAACACCACCCAACGGCATTAACATACCCACAATTAGGTCTGTGGTACATAGAATACTGTCCGGCTGCTTCGGTAATCCATTAAACATCAATGTAGATCATTGGCGTACTCACACCAACATTATCTTGCCCTTAAGATACCTAAAATAATAAAAAAAAACTCAATTAAATCATAAGTGACATTACATATGCATAAACATACCATCATGTCATTAAAAATTAACTTAAGATGCTCAGGAAATCCATAAAACACCACCCAACGGCATTAACATACCCACAATTAGGTCTGTGGTACATAGAATACTGTCCGGCTGCTTCGGTAATCCATTAAACATCAATGTAGATCATTGGCGTACTCACACCAACATTATCTTGCCCTTAAGATACCTAAAATAATAAAAAAAAACTCAATTAAATCATAAGTGACATTACATATGCATAAACATACCATCATGTCATTAAAAATTAACTTAAGATGCTCAGGAAATCCATAAAACACCACCCAACGGCATTAACATACCCACAATTAGGTCTGTGGTACATAGAATACTGTCCGGCTGCTTCGGTAATCCATTAAACATCAATGTAGATCATTGGCGTACTCACACCAACATTATCTTGCCCTTAAGATACCTAAAATAATAAAAAAAAACTCAATTAAATCATAAGTGACATTACATATGCATAAACATACCATCATGTCATTAAAAATTAACTTAAGATGCTCAGGAAATCCATAAAACACCACCCAACGGCATTAACATACCCACAATTAGGTCTGTGGTACATAGAATACTGTCCGGCTGCTTCGGTAATCCATTAAACATCAATGTAGATCATTGGCGTACTCACACCAACATTATCTTGCCCTTAAGATACCTAAAATAATAAAAAAAAACTCAATTAAATCATAAGTGACATTACATATGCATAAACATACCATCATGTCATTAAAAATTAACTTAAGATGCTCAGGAAATCCATAAAACACCACCCAACGGCATTAACATACCCACAATTAGGTCTGTGGTACATAGAATACTGTCCGGCTGCTTCGGTAATCCATTAAACATCAATGTAGATCATTGGCGTACTCACACCAACATTATCTTGCCCTTAAGATACCTAAAATAATAAAAAAAAACTCAATTAAATCATAAGTGACATTACATATGCATAAACATACCATCATGTCATTAAAAATTAACTTAAGATGCTCAGGAAATCCATAAAACACCACCCAACGGCATTAACATACCCACAATTAGGTCTGTGGTACATAGAATACTGTCCGGCTGCTTCGGTAATCCATTAAACATCAATGTAGATCATTGGCGTACTCACACCAACATTATCTTGCCCTTAAGATACCTAAAATAATAAAAAAAAACTCAATTAAATCATAAGTGACATTACATATGCATAAACATACCATCATGTCATTAAAAATTAACTTAAGATGCTCAGGAAATCCATAAAACACCACCCAACGGCATTAACATACCCACAATTAGGTCTGTGGTACATAGAATACTGTCCGGCTGCTTCGGTAATCCATTAAACATCAATGTAGATCATTGGCGTACTCACACCAACATTATCTTGCCCTTAAGATACCTAAAATAATAAAAAAAAACTCAATTAAATCATAAGTGACATTACATATGCATAAACATACCATCATGTCATTAAAAATTAACTTAAGATGCTCAGGAAATCCATAAAACACCACCCAACGGCATTAACATACCCACAATTAGGTCTGTGGTACATAGAATACTGTCCGGCTGCTTCGGTAATCCATTAAACATCAATGTAGATCATTGGCGTACTCACACCAACATTATCTTGCCCTTAAGATACCTAAAATAATAAAAAAAAACTCAATTAAATCATAAGTGACATTACATATGCATAAACATACCATCATGTCATTAAAAATTAACTTAAGATGCTCAGGAAATCCATAAAACACCACCCAACGGCATTAACATACCCACAATTAGGTCTGTGGTACATAGAATACTGTCCGGCTGCTTCGGTAATCCATTAAACATCAATGTAGATCATTGGCGTACTCACACCAACATTATCTTGCCCTTAAGATACCTAAAATAATAAAAAAAAACTCAATTAAATCATAAGTGACATTACATATGCATAAACATACCATCATGTCATTAAAAATTAACTTAAGATGCTCAGGAAATCCATAAAACACCACCCAACGGCATTAACATACCCACAATTAGGTCTGTGGTACATAGAATACTGTCCGGCTGCTTCGGTAATCCATTAAACATCAATGTAGATCATTGGCGTACTCACACCAACATTATCTTGCCCTTAAGATACCTAAAATAATAAAAAAAAACTCAATTAAATCATAAGTGACATTACATATGCATAAACATACCATCATGTCATTAAAAATTAACTTAAGATGCTCAGGAAATCCATAAAACACCACCCAACGGCATTAACATACCCACAATTAGGTCTGTGGTACATAGAATACTGTCCGGCTGCTTCGGTAATCCATTAAACATCAATGTAGATCATTGGCGTACTCACACCAACATTATCTTGCCCTTAAGATACCTAAAATAATAAAAAAAAACTCAATTAAATCATAAGTGACATTACATATGCATAAACATACCATCATGTCATTAAAAATTAACTTAAGATGCTCAGGAAATCCATAAAACACCACCCAACGGCATTAACATACCCACAATTAGGTCTGTGGTACATAGAATACTGTCCGGCTGCTTCGGTAATCCATTAAACATCAATGTAGATCATTGGCGTACTCACACCAACATTATCTTGCCCTTAAGATACCTAAAATAATAAAAAAAAACTCAATTAAATCATAAGTGACATTACATATGCATAAACATACCATCATGTCATTAAAAATTAACTTAAGATGCTCAGGAAATCCATAAAACACCACCCAACGGCATTAACATACCCACAATTAGGTCTGTGGTACATAGAATACTGTCCGGCTGCTTCGGTAATCCATTAAACATCAATGTAGATCATTGGCGTACTCACACCAACATTATCTTGCCCTTAAGATACCTAAAATAATAAAAAAAAACTCAATTAAATCATAAGTGACATTACATATGCATAAACATACCATCATGTCATTAAAAATTAACTTAAGATGCTCAGGAAATCCATAAAACACCACCCAACGGCATTAACATACCCACAATTAGGTCTGTGGTACATAGAATACTGTCCGGCTGCTTCGGTAATCCATTAAACATCAATGTAGATCATTGGCGTACTCACACCAACATTATCTTGCCCTTAAGATACCTAAAATAATAAAAAAAAACTCAATTAAATCATAAGTGACATTACATATGCATAAACATACCATCATGTCATTAAAAATTAACTTAAGATGCTCAGGAAATCCATAAAACACCACCCAACGGCATTAACATACCCACAATTAGGTCTGTGGTACATAGAATACTGTCCGGCTGCTTCGGTAATCCATTAAACATCAATGTAGATCATTGGCGTACTCACACCAACATTATCTTGCCCTTAAGATACCTAAAATAATAAAAAAAAACTCAATTAAATCATAAGTGACATTACATATGCATAAACATACCATCATGTCATTAAAAATTAACTTAAGATGCTCAGGAAATCCATAAAACACCACCCAACGGCATTAACATACCCACAATTAGGTCTGTGGTACATAGAATACTGTCCGGCTGCTTCGGTAATCCATTAAACATCAATGTAGATCATTGGCGTACTCACACCAACATTATCTTGCCCTTAAGATACCTAAAATAATAAAAAAAAACTCAATTAAATCATAAGTGACATTACATATGCATAAACATACCATCATGTCATTAAAAATTAACTTAAGATGCTCAGGAAATCCATAAAACACCACCCAACGGCATTAACATACCCACAATTAGGTCTGTGGTACATAGAATACTGTCCGGCTGCTTCGGTAATCCATTAAACATCAATGTAGATCATTGGCGTACTCACACCAACATTATCTTGCCCTTAAGATACCTAAAATAATAAAAAATAACTCAATTAAATCATAAGTGACATTACATATGCATAAACATACCATCATGTCATTAAAAATTAACTTAAGATGCTCAGGAAATCCATAAAACACCACCCAACGGCATTAACATACCCACAATTAGGTCTGTGGTACATAGAATACTGTCCGGCTGCTTCGGTAATCCATTAAACATCAATGTAGATCATTGGCGTACTCACACCAACATTATCTTGCCCTTAAGATACCTAAAATAATAAAAAAAAACTCAATTAAATCATAAGTGACATTACATATGCATAAACATACCATCATGTCATTAAAAATTAACTTAAGATGCTCAGGAAATCCATAAAACACCACCCAACGGCATTAACATACCCACAATTAGGTCTGTGGTACATAGAATACTGTCCGGCTGCTTCGGTAATCCATTAAACATCAATGTAGATCATTGGCGTACTCACACCAACATTATCTTGCCCTTAAGATACCTAAAATAATAAAAAAAAACTCAATTAAATCATAAGTGACATTACATATGCATAAACATACCATCATGTCATTAAAAATTAACTTAAGATGCTCAGGAAATCCATAAAACACCACCCAACGGCATTAACATACCCACAATTAGGTCTGTGGTACATAGAATACTGTCCGGCTGCTTCGGTAATCCATTAAACATCAATGTAGATCATTGGCGTACTCACACCAACATTATCTTGCCCTTAAGATACCTAAAATAATAAAAAAAAACTCAATTAAATCATAAGTGACATTACATATGCATAAACATACCATCATGTCATTAAAAATTAACTTAAGATGCTCAGGAAATCCATAAAACACCACCCAACGGCATTAACATACCCACAATTAGGTCTGTGGTACATAGAATACTGTCCGGCTGCTTCGGTAATCCATTAAACATCAATGTAGATCATTGGCGTACTCACACCAACATTATCTTGCCCTTAAGATACCTAAAATAATAAAAAAAAACTCAATTAAATCATAAGTGACATTACATATGCATAAACATACCATCATGTCATTAAAAATTAACTTAAGATGCTCAGGAAATCCATAAAACACCACCCAACGGCATTAACATACCCACAATTAGGTCTGTGGTACATAGAATACTGTCCGGCTGCTTCGGTAATCCATTAAACATCAATGTAGATCATTGGCGTACTCACACCAACATTATCTTGCCCTTAAGATACCTAAAATAATAAAAAAAAACTCAATTAAATCATAAGTGACATTACATATGCATAAACATACCATCATGTCATTAAAAATTAACTTAAGATGCTCAGGAAATCCATAAAACACCACCCAACGGCATTAACATACCCACAATTAGGTCTGTGGTACATAGAATACTGTCCGGCTGCTTCGGTAATCCATTAAACATCAATGTAGATCATTGGCGTACTCACACCAACATTATCTTGCCCTTAAGATACCTAAAATAATAAAAAAAAACTCAATTAAATCATAAGTGACATTACATATGCATAAACATACCATCATGTCATTAAAAATTAACTTAAGATGCTCAGGAAATCCATAAAACACCACCCAACGGCATTAACATACCCACAATTAGGTCTGTGGTACATAGAATACTGTCCGGCTGCTTCGGTAATCCATTAAACATCAATGTAGATCATTGGCGTACTCACACCAACATTATCTTGCCCTTAAGATACCTAAAATAATAAAAAAAAACTCAATTAAATCATAAGTGACATTACATATGCATAAACATACCATCATGTCATTAAAAATTAACTTAAGATGCTCAGGAAATCCATAAAACACCACCCAACGGCATTAACATACCCACAATTAGGTCTGTGGTACATAGAATACTGTCCGGCTGCTTCGGTAATCCATTAAACATCAATGTAGATCATTGGCGTACTCACACCAACATTATCTTGCCCTTAAGATACCTAAAATAATAAAAAAAAACTCAATTAAATCATAAGTGACATTACATATGCATAAACATACCATCATGTCATTAAAAATTAACTTAAGATGCTCAGGAAATCCATAAAACACCACCCAACGGCATTAACATACCCACAATTAGGTCTGTGGTACATAGAATACTGTCCGGCTGCTTCGGTAATCCATTAAACATCAATGTAGATCATTGGCGTACTCACACCAACATTATCTTGCCCTTAAGATACCTAAAATAATAAAAAAAAACTCAATTAAATCATAAGTGACATTACATATGCATAAACATACCATCATGTCATTAAAAATTAACTTAAGATGCTCAGGAAATCCATAAAACACCACCCAACGGCATTAACATACCCACAATTAGGTCTGTGGTACATAGAATACTGTCCGGCTGCTTCGGTAATCCATTAAACATCAATGTAGATCATTGGCGTACTCACACCAACATTATCTTGCCCTTAAGATACCTAAAATAATAAAAAAAAACTCAATTAAATCATAAGTGACATTACATATGCATAAACATACCATCATGTCATTAAAAATTAACTTAAGATGCTCAGGAAATCCATAAAACACCACCCAACGGCATTAACATACCCACAATTAGGTCTGTGGTACATAGAATACTGTCCGGCTGCTTCGGTAATCCATTAAACATCAATGTAGATCATTGGCGTACTCACACCAACATTATCTTGCCCTTAAGATACCTAAAATAATAAAAAAAAACTCAATTAAATCATAAGTGACATTACATATGCATAAACATACCATCATGTCATTAAAAATTAACTTAAGATGCTCAGGAAATCCATAAAACACCACCCAACGGCATTAACATACCCACAATTAGGTCTGTGGTACATAGAATACTGTCCGGCTGCTTCGGTAATCCATTAAACATCAATGTAGATCATTGGCGTACTCACACCAACATTATCTTGCCCTTAAGATACCTAAAATAATAAAAAAAAACTCAATTAAATCATAAGTGACATTACATATGCATAAACATACCATCATGTCATTAAAAATTAACTTAAGATGCTCAGGAAATCCATAAAACACCACCCAACGGCATTAACATACCCACAATTAGGTCTGTGGTACATAGAATACTGTCCGGCTGCTTCGGTAATCCATTAAACATCAATGTAGATCATTGGCGTACTCACACCAACATTATCTTGCCCTTAAGATACCTAAAATAATAAAAAAAAACTCAATTAAATCATAAGTGACATTACATATGCATAAACATACCATCATGTCATTAAAAATTAACTTAAGATGCTCAGGAAATCCATAAAACACCACCCAACGGCATTAACATACCCACAATTAGGTCTGTGGTACATAGAATACTGTCCGGCTGCTTCGGTAATCCATTAAACATCAATGTAGATCATTGGCGTACTCACACCAACATTATCTTGCCCTTAAGATACCTAAAATAATAAAAAAAAACTCAATTAAATCATAAGTGACATTACATATGCATAAACATACCATCATGTCATTAAAAATTAACTTAAGATGCTCAGGAAATCCATAAAACACCACCCAACGGCATTAACATACCCACAATTAGGTCTGTGGTACATAGAATACTGTCCGGCTGCTTCGGTAATCCATTAAACATCAATGTAGATCATTGGCGTACTCACACCAACATTATCTTGCCCTTAAGATACCTAAAATAATAAAAAAAAACTCAATTAAATCATAAGTGACATTACATATGCATAAACATACCATCATGTCATTAAAAATTAACTTAAGATGCTCAGGAAATCCATAAAACACCACCCAACGGCATTAACATACCCACAATTAGGTCTGTGGTACATAGAATACTGTCCGGCTGCTTCGGTAATCCATTAAACATCAATGTAGATCATTGGCGTACTCACACCAACATTATCTTGCCCTTAAGATACCTAAAATAATAAAAAAAAACTCAATTAAATCATAAGTGACATTACATATGCATAAACATACCATCATGTCATTAAAAATTAACTTAAGATGCTCAGGAAATCCATAAAACACCACCCAACGGCATTAACATACCCACAATTAGGTCTGTGGTACATAGAATACTGTCCGGCTGCTTCGGTAATCCATTAAACATCAATGTAGATCATTGGCGTACTCACACCAACATTATCTTGCCCTTAAGATACCTAAAATAATAAAAAAAAACTCAATTAAATCATAAGTGACATTACATATGCATAAACATACCATCATGTCATTAAAAATTAACTTAAGATGCTCAGGAAATCCATAAAACACCACCCAACGGCATTAACATACCCACAATTAGGTCTGTGGTACATAGAATACTGTCCGGCTGCTTCGGTAATCCATTAAACATCAATGTAGATCATTGGCGTACTCACACCAACATTATCTTGCCCTTAAGATACCTAAAATAATAAAAAAAAACTCAATTAAATCATAAGTGACATTACATATGCATAAACATACCATCATGTCATTAAAAATTAACTTAAGATGCTCAGGAAATCCATAAAACACCACCCAACGGCATTAACATACCCACAATTAGGTCTGTGGTACATAGAATACTGTCCGGCTGCTTCGGTAATCCATTAAACATCAATGTAGATCATTGGCGTACTCACACCAACATTATCTTGCCCTTAAGATACCTAAAATAATAAAAAAAAAAAAAATTAAATCATAAGTGACATTACATATGCATAAACATACCATCATGTCATTAAAAATTAACTTAAGATGCTCAGGAAATCCATAAAACACCACCCAACGGCATTAACATACCCACAATTAGGTCTGTGGTACATAGAATACTGTCCGGCTGCTTCGGTAATCCATTAAACATCAATGTAGATCATTGGCGTACTCACACCAACATTATCTTGCCCTTAAGATACCTAAAATAATAAAAAAAAACTCAATTAAATCATAAGTGACATTACATATGCCTAAACATACCATCATGTCATTAAAAATTAACTTAAGATGCTCAGGAAATCCATAAAACACCACCCAACGGCATTAACATACCCACAATTAGGTCTGTGGTACATAGAATACTGTCCGGCTGCTTCGGTAATCCATTAAACATCAATGTAGATCATTGGCGTACTCACACCAACATTATCTTGCCCTTAAGATACCTAAAATAATAAAAAAAAACTCAATTAAATCATAAGTGACATTACATATGCATAAACATACCATCATGTCATTAAAAATTAACTTAAGATGCTCAGGAAATCCATAAAACACCACCCAACGGCATTAACATACCCACAATTAGGTCTGTGGTACATAGAATACTGTCCGGCTGCTTCGGTAATCCATTAAACATCAATGTAGATCATTGGCGTACTCACACCAACATTATCTTGCCCTTAAGATACCTAAAATAATAAAAAAAAACTCAATTAAATCATAAGTGACATTACATATGCATAAACATACCATCATGTCATTAAAAATTAACTTAAGATGCTCAGGAAATCCATAAAACACCACCCAACGGCATTAACATACCCACAATTAGGTCTGTGGTACATAGAATACTGTCCGGCTGCTTCGGTAATCCATTAAACATCAATGTAGATCATTGGCGTACTCACACCAACATTATCTTGCCCTTAAGATACCTAAAATAATAAAAAAAAACTCAATTAAATCATAAGTGACATTACATATGCATAAACATACCATCATGTCATTAAAAATTAACTTAAGATGCTCAGGAAATCCATAAAACACCACCCAACGGCATTAACATACCCACAATTAGGTCTGTGGTACATAGAATACTGTCCGGCTGCTTCGGTAATCCATTAAACATCAATGTAGATCATTGGCGTACTCACACCAACATTATCTTGCCCTTAAGATACCTAAAATAATAAAAAAAAACTCAATTAAATCATAAGTGACATTACATATGCATAAACATACCATCATGTCATTAAAAATTAACTTAAGATGCTCAGGAAATCCATAAAACACCACCCAACGGCATTAACATACCCACAATTAGGTCTGTGGTACATAGAATACTGTCCGGCTGCTTCGGTAATCCATTAAACATCAATGTAGATCATTGGCGTACTCACACCAACATTATCTTGCCCTTAAGATACCTAAAATAATAAAAAAAAACTCAATTAAATCATAAGTGACATTACATATGCATAAACATACCATCATGTCATTAAAAATTAACTTAAGATGCTCAAGAAAACCAAAAAACACCACCCAACGGCATTAACATACCCACAATTAGGTCTGTGGTACATAGAATACTGTCCGGCTGCTTCGGTAATCCATTAAACATCAATGTAGATCATTGGCGTACTCACACCAACATTATCTTGCCCTTAAGATACCTAAAATAATAAAAAAAAACTCAATTAAATCATAAGTGACATTACATATGCATAAACATACCATCATGTCATTAAAAATTAACTTAAGATGCTCAGGAAATCCATAAAACACCACCCAACGGCATTAACATACCCACAATTAGGTCTGTGGTACATAGAATACTGTCCGGCTGCTTCGGTAATCCATTAAACATCAATGTAGATCATTGGCGTACTCACACCAACATTATCTTGCCCTTAAGATACCTAAAATAATAAAAAAAAACTCAATTAAATCATAAGTGACATTACATATGCATAAACATACCATCATGTCATTAAAAATTAACTTAAGATGCTCAGGAAATCCATAAAACACCACCCAACGGCATTAACATACCCACAATTAGGTCTGTGGTACATAGAATACTGTCCGGCTGCTTCGGTAATCCATTAAACATCAATGTAGATCATTGGCGTACTCACACCAACATTATCTTGCCCTTAAGATACCTAAAATAATAAAAAAAAACTCAATTAAATCATAAGTGACATTACATATGCATAAACATACCATCATGTCATTAAAAATTAACTTAAGATGCTCAGGAAATCCATAAAACACCACCCAACGGCATTAACATACCCACAATTAGGTCTGTGGTACATAGAATACTGTCCGGCTGCTTCGGTAATCCATTAAACATCAATGTAGATCATTGGCGTACTCACACCAACATTATCTTGCCCTTAAGATACCTAAAATAATAAAAAAAAACTCAATTAAATCATAAGTGACATTACATATGCATAAACATACCATCATGTCATTAAAAATTAACTTAAGATGCTCAGGAAATCCATAAAACACCACCCAACGGCATTAACATACCCACAATTAGGTCTGTGGTACATAGAATACTGTCCGGCTGCTTCGGTAATCCATTAAACATCAATGTAGATCATTGGCGTACTCACACCAACATTATCTTGCCCTTAAGATACCTAAAATAATAAAAAAAAACTCAATTAAATCATAAGTGACATTACATATGCATAAACATACCATCATGTCATTAAAAATTAACTTAAGATGCTCAGGAAATCCATAAAACACCACCCAACGGCATTAACATACCCACAATTAGGTCTGTGGTACATAGAATACTGTCCGGCTGCTTCGGTAATCCATTAAACATCAATGTAGATCATTGGCGTACTCACACCAACATTATCTTGCCCTTAAGATACCTAAAATAATAAAAAAAAACTCAATTAAATCATAAGTGACATTACATATGCATAAACATACCATCATGTCATTAAAAATTAACTTAAGATGCTCAGGAAATCCATAAAACACCACCCAACGGCATTAACATACCCACAATTAGGTCTGTGGTACATAGAATACTGTCCGGCTGCTTCGGTAATCCATTAAACATCAATGTAGATCATTGGCGTACTCACACCAACATTATCTTGCCCTTAAGATACCTAAAATAATAAAAAAAAACTCAATTAAATCATAAGTGACATTACATATGCATAAACATACCATCATGTCAATAAAAAATATTTATAACAATAAATAATTATTATTATAAATAATAATTACATAAACATATCATCTTGTCGATAAGAATTATTTATAACAATTAATAAATATAAAAAGTAAAATATTGTGCTTAAAAAAATAAGTTAAATATTTTTTGAATAAAAAGGCTTTTAAAGTAAATAAAATCCATTCTTAGAAAAGTGTCATTAAAAATTAAAATTAACACTAAATATTCTGTTTAAAAAATTATGCAAATTATTTTGTAATAATAAATCGTTTTAAAAAAAAAATACATTCTTAGAAATGTATGAATTGAAATTAAAATGAAATTTTGTGTTAAAAAAATTATTAAAAAATACAATCATGTCAATAAGAATTATTAATAACAATCAATAATTATTATAAATAAATAGAATAAATATAAAAAGTAAAATATTGTGCTTTAAAAACAAGTTAAATATTTTTTGCATAAAAAGGCTTTTAAAGAAAATAAAATGCATTCTTAGAAATGTGCTATTAAAAATTAAATTTAACATTAAATATTCTGTTTAAAAAATTATGCAAAATATTGTATAAAATACATTCTCAGAAATGTATGAATTGAAATTAAAACGAAATTTTGTGTAAAAAAAATTATGGAAAAATGTATGTTTCAAAACGTGAGAGCAAAAAAAAAAAATAACAAACGATGCACTTGCTAACAATTTCTTTCTTTTAATTGCGCAAAGATCGAAAAACATATTGCAAATTACATTTGATCAATTCAAAATGTTTGTATGTCGGCACATTTGCACATTTTAATTTTTGCAGATTCATTCCATTTCTTCAGCATTTCAAATTAATTATTTTTTATTAATATTCATTATTGAAATGCATTTTTTGTAAACCACTTAATCGAAATTTTCTTCGTCATTTTTTAATATCTCCTTCGAGAGCGTCCAATAATTATGTCAACAAATTACATTTCAAGAAATATGATAAGGAGGCGGGGTCAAAAATTTTTGACATAAATTGTGGGCGTCCTCTTTACCTATTACATCGGTTTTACTTTAAATTTAATTATATATTCAAATTATTTCAAAACGTAATTGTGAAAGCTAATATGAAAATTATGTTTAATATTAGTAACATTAACTAGCGTTTCATATATATATCAAACGCAAAAAAAAAAACGGAGTAAAACTCTTAATTAAAATTAATAAAATCAATTTAATTAGTTAAAAGTGTACATGAATTACATAAAAAAACCAAACACTAAAATAAAAAAAAATTATTTATAATTACAAAACAAACGGTAATCATAATAAAAATATATTTAAAATTCACTTATGTATATAAAAATATCATTCAACATAAATATCAAATGTATCAAAACTAAATGTAACAATAACCAGCATTTTATATTTCAAACGCAGTATAAAAAATAAATAAAAATCTTTCAATAAAATAATAAAAAACAAATAAATTAGGTAAAACTGTGCTTAAATTACATAAAAAACATTTAAATTATAATTACCAAACAAAAAGAAATCATAAGAAAAATGTATTTAAAATTAACTTTTATTTAAATAGCATTCAACATAAATATCACATGAATCATAATTAAACGTAACGATAACCAGTATTTAAATTTTCAAACGTAAAATAAGAACTGTTTAAAACTCTTTTAATAAAATTAATAAAAAACAATTTAAATAGGTAAAAGAAAACTTTAATGGCATAAAATACGTTTTAAATTATAATTACCAAACATAAGAAAAATGTATTTAAAATTCAATTGTATAAAAATAGCATTCAAACATAAATATCACATGAATCAAAATTAAATGTAAGGATATCCAGCATTCAAAACGTATAATAAAAATCCTTTATTAAAATCAACAAAAAACAATTTAATTAGGTAAAAGTGAACTTTAATAAGAGAATATAAATAAAAAAAAACCATTTAAATCATAATTATATCATATTTCAAACGCAAAAAAAAAACGAAATAAAACTTTTAATTAAATCAATTAAATTAGTTAAAAGTTTAATTGAATTACATAAAAAAACAATACACTAAGATAAAAAAAAAAATTAAATATAAAATTTATATTTTACCAAACAAAGGGAAATTCAATACAAAACGTAAAATAAAAACTGAATAAAAATCCTTTATTAAAATCAATAAAAAACAATTTAATTAGGTAAAAGTGAACTTTAATAAGAGAATATAAATAATAAAGTAAAATAAAAAAGAACATTTGAATCATAATTATATCATATTTCAAACGCAAAAAAAAAACGAAATAAAACTTTTAATTAAATCAATTAAATTAGTTAAAAGTTTAATTGAATTACATAAAAAACAATACACTACGATAAAAAAAAAAATTAAATATAAAATTTATATTTTACCAAACAAAAGGAAATTCAATACAAAACGTAAAATAAAAACTGAATAAAAATCCTTTATTAAAATCAATAAAAAACAATTTAATTAGGTAAAAGTGAACTTTAATAAGAGAATATAAATAATACTGTAAAATAAAAAAAAACCATTTAAATCATAATTATATCATATTTCAAACGCAAAAAAAAACGAAATAAAACTCTTAATTAAATCAATTAAATTAGTTAAAAGTTTAATTGAATTACATAAAAAAACAATACACTAAGATAAAAAAAAAAATTAAATATAAAATTTATATTTTACCAAACAAAGGGAAATTCAATACAAAACGTAAAATAAAAACTGAATAAAAATCCTTTATTAAAATCAATAAAAAACAATTTAATTAGGTAAAAGTGAACTTTAATAAGAGAATATAAATAATAAAGTAAAATAAAAAAGAACATTTGAATCATAATTATATCATATTTCAAACGCAAAAAAAAAAACGGAATAAAACTCTAAATTAAATCAATTAAATTAGTTAAAAGTTTAATTGAATTACATAAAAAAAAAACAATACACTAAGATAAACAAAATTTAAATATAAAATTTATATCTTACCAAACAAAGGGAAATTCAATACAAAACGTAAAATAAAAACTGAATAAAAATCCTTTAATAAAATTAATAAAAAACAATTTAAATAGGTAAAAGAAAACTTTAATGGCATAAAATACGTTTTAAATTATAATTACCAAACATAAGAAAAATGTATTTAAAATTCAATTGTATAAAAATAGCATTCAAACATAAATATCACATGAATCAAAATTAAATGTAAGGATATCCAGCATTCAAAACGTATAATAAAAATCCTTTATTAAAATCAACAAAAAACAATTTAATTAGGTAAAAGTGAACTTTAATAAGAGAATATAAATAAAAAAAAACCATTTAAATCATAATTATATCATATTTCAAACGCAAAAAAAAAACGAAATAAAACTTTTAATTAAATCAATTAAATTAGTTAAAAGTTTAATTGAATTACATAAAAAAACAATACACTAAGATAAAAAAAAAATTAAATATAAAATTTATATTTTACCAAACAAAAGGAAATTCAATACAAAACGTAAAATAAAAACTGAATAAAAATCCTTTATTAAAATCAATAAAAAACAATTTAATTAGGTAAAAGTGAACTTTAATAAGAGAATATAAATAATACAGTAAAATAAAAAAAAAACCATTTAAATCATAATTATATCATATTTCAAACGCAAAAAAAAACGAAATAAAACTCTTAATTAAATCAATTAAATTAGTTAAAAGTTTAATTGAATTACATAAAAAAACAATACACTAAGATAAAAAAAAAATTAAATATAAAATTTATATTTTACCAAACAAAGGGAAATTCAATACAAAACGTAAAATAAAAACTGAATAAAAATCCTTTATTAAAATCAATAAAAAACAATTTAATTAGGTAAAAGTGAACTTTAATAAGAGAATATAAATAATAAAGTAAAATAAAAAAGAACATTTGAATCATAATTATATCATATTTCAAACGCAAAAAAAAAACGGAATAAAACTCTAAATTAAATCAATTAAATTAGTTAAAAGTTTAATTGAATTACATAAAAAAAAACAATACACTAAGATAAACAAAATTTAAATATAAAATTTATATCTTACCAAACAAAAGGAAACCATAATAAAAATGTATTTAAAATTCACTTATTTAAAAATAGTATTCAACATAAATATCACATGAATCAAAATTAAATGTTACATTAACCAGCATTTTAAACGCAAAAGAAAAACTGAATAAAAATCCTTAAATAACATTAATAAAAAAACAGTTGAATTACTTAGAAATGTTTTTTTCTAATAGAATGGAAAAAGGTGAACTTTTCAATCTAGTGTTCGTTGCATACGATGTTCCTTATTCACTAGTGGAATAAAGAATGCATTAAAAATCACTATGCGCAGATTGTTAGCAACGCGATTGATTCATTTTATATTATACAATGAAATTTAAAGATTTCAAATATAAAATGCTTGTATGACAATCTAGTATGCATATTTTCTATTGTCATAAATAATATGTGTTTATTTGTTTTCAAATTTTAACATCTCATTAGAGAAAGCATAGCATACTACTCGTGAGTAATTAGTTATTATAAACACGAATTTTTACAATACTCAGAATTGTTAGTTCTTCAAATAAATTCTTGTTTATAAAAATTATTTTTACTCACTTATTGTATAATATACTATTATGTATTAATAATTTTTTATTATAGATTAACATTTTTTATATATTTTATTTCTTAAGAAAATAAATTATATTAAACGGAATTTTATTATATGTATTAAAAAATTTAAATTATACTCTGCGTAGCCGGTAATAATACTAGTATAAAATAAATACATATCCCATTTTTTCAACATTAAAATAGATGTTCGACATTTTATCCCAAGTTTAATGTATGTTAATTTTTCTTTTTTAAATTATGTCAACTCTATATAAAAAATAGCAATTAACATAAATTCTAATTAAATCATTAACAAACATTTAAAATTTTAACGCAAAATAGTAACTCGATAAAAATCCTTTAATAAAATTAATAAAAAACTATTTAAATATGTAAAAGTTTACTAAGTGAAAATAAATAATGCTGTAAACGAAAAAAATATTGTAAATGTAACGGTTAATTTTATTCTTACCTTTTGATTCTTTTATTAATTAGTTTCAGAGTTTATAACGACTTTTAAATACTATAATATATTAATTATACACAATAAATATTAAATATATTCAATGCACGTGCTTTCTTATTCACTATTCCTTTTTGACTTCTCTTTTTTTACTGTTATCACAACCGGACCCAGCCCATACTCAAATGTGTGCGTATTATCTACTCTCCACCATATCCCCTACCTCTATTGTAACAGTATTTGAATTAAAATAGAAAAGAAAGCAATTATCCTAAATATTAATTTAATCCAAATTTAATGTAATATTAATAAAAAATTTATGTTTCAAACGCAAAGCAAAGCATTCAACATAAATATTACATGAATCATAATTAAACGTAACGATAACCAGCATTTAAATTTTCAAACGTAAAATAAGAACTGAATAAAACTCTTTTAATAAAATTAATAAAAAACAATTTAGTTAGGTAAAAGTGAACTTTAATTAGCGAAAATAAATAATGCAGTAAAATAAAAAAGCCATTTGAAACATAATTACTAAACAAAAAGAAATCATAAGAAAAAAGTATTTCAAATTCATTTATATAAATAATAGCATTCAACATAAATATCAAACGAAACAAAATTAAATGTAACAATAACATTCTTATTTCCAAAATAAAAAACCTTTTCATAATTTGATTGAAAAAAGTGAACTTTATCAATCTAGTTTTCGTCGCATAATGACATTACTCTCTAGTAAAATAATGAATATATAAAAATTTATTACTCACGGCTTTTAAGCAATGCGATTGGTTCATTTTTTATTATATAATGAAATTTTTCTAATTCGATTTAAAAAAGTGAACTTTATCATCCTAGTTTTCGTAGCATAATGATATTCTTTGCTCTCTAGTGGAATAATGAATAGTATGAAAATACATTAGCAACTTTTTATTAAATATATCAATTATAAATTTAACTAAATATGTAAAAAACATTGAACATAAAAATCAAATGAATCAAAATTAAATGTATCATTTACAAACATCTCATATTTTAAATGCAAAATAAAAATTGAATAAAAAACCTTTGATAAAATCAATAAAAAACAATTTAATTAGTGAAAAGTAAACTTTAATTCGTTAAAATAAATAAGATGAAAAAGTATTTAAATTAAAATTTCAGAAGAAAAATATGTTTCTATGCCTTTTTGCGAAACTTTATGAGATTGTTCAAAGCCTGAAGAAATCGCCACTCAAAACTCTAGTGGTTTTCTTAGTTTTTTGACTCGTATTTCGCCAAAAAAAAATCTAGAATCATGATTTTTACTTCATTATATTCATAAATAAATTATCAAACGAATTAATTAAGGACATACTATAATAACTTTTTGAGATAAATTCAAGCAAATAGAATAAAAAAAAACTATGGGATAAATTTGGTGTTTTTTGCGTAAGAAAAATTGGTATAGGGATTCAATAAAAGTGTCACAGGCAATACGAATAAGTTAAGAATAAATTTAAAAAAAATTATAATTTTCTTATTTATTTATCAAAATTTAATATAATTTCATCATATTTACGATTAGTGTCTTGCTTATAGTCATTCATTTTATTATTAACAACATCAGATACATTGTTATCATTTTTATCATTCGCAGATGGTGGTATCGCCATACGATATTCACATATATTTTTATTATTTTCAAACGTATAATCATTATGCACTTTGGCCATATGTTTGCCATATCTAAAAAAAAGTAAAAATAATTAATAAATGTCTATTTTATTGGAATTAATATTACTTTTGTTTTGCTGTAAATCCTTTATCACAGATTGTGCATTTATAACGATAATCGCCTGTATGAATCATCATGTGTCTTTTTAATGTTGAACTCGCTACAAATGCTTTATTACATACATTGCAATTGTGGGGTCTTTCACCGGTATGCACAGTTTTACGATGCACTGCTAATACTGAAGTGTGTTTAAACTTTTTACCACAATCCTTACACTCATAGGGATACGGATTATCGTGCCACAAACGATGCAAACGGTATGTTGCGTTAAAACTAAACTTACGGCCGCATATATCACAAATATATTTATCAGCCTTCACAAAAAAAGAAAAGAAATATAATTTTCAAGTTTAAATATCAAAGAAAATTTTCGTTTACCTTTGTATGGACACCCATGTGCTCTTCCAAAAATTTACTATGCATAAAACCACGATTACAGATCTTACAATAATATTTATACTCTCCAGTGTGCTTTGGAATATGATATATGAGGCCATATCTAGTGTTAAACACTTTTAAACACCAAGAACACTTATGCTTGGCTTTGCTGTTATAAAAAAAATTATTTAATTATTTTAATTTTAACAATAAAATATTGAATGAACTAACCTTTTGTGATTGTTCTCGTGTTTAGTTAAACTTTTATAAGTTTCAAATTGGTTATTACATTGCGTACAAGAAAAATGAAATTTCCTCAAATGTGTTTGTTTTAAATTATTTTTATAAAACACAGCATTGCATAACTAAAAGAAAACTATTTTAGTAATCAATTTATTAAAATCTGCGAAATGTTTAATTACATTGCACGCAGTTGTTTTCAGACCATTATTAATAGCATCATCGTGGCTACAAATGGTTTCGTTCCGCTGTAATTCTGCATCACAATGAATACATCTGATCAAATCGGCCAAAAGCATCTCTGAATTAACTTTATGTTTAAAAAATGTTTTTTTGCAACGTCGTTTAATTTCTGATAGATGTATTTCTGATTTTTTTTTCTCTTCCTAAAATTAAAAAGAAAAATTGAAATTTCTTATGAAATAATTTTACAATTCAATAAAATACTTACAATTCCGCTATCTACTTTTGATACAGTATCATCGAGTAATTCTGGAATATCATTACAATCTGTTTTATTACACATTGGGTTCTCTAGTATGTACGAGAAAGATGTAGATTTGTCTTTAAATTCTATGATATTGTTATGAGAATGTTTAGTATTGTTAAAATTCTGATAAATACATTCAAAAAAACGATTTTCATCGCTAAATGTTTCGGATTGGTTAACTATTGGGTCCCCAATATGAAGTTCATTGTTATGGATTTTAAGTAGATAGTTGTCATTGAAAATTATGTTGCACTCCTTGCATATTAAATTGGAATATTTATATTCATCGCGGTCCGGTTGTGGACTGTATATTATCATATTATCACAAACACCCTGTTCGCCCAGTTTAAACTCGTCAACAATATTATATTTACGATAAACCTGTCTATTAAGCATTATTGAAATTGCTATCGCCTCTGTTTGCAAGGAATCTAATTCTTCAATCAACAGTGAGCAGGTATGACAAATCACATCCGATTCGACAAATGTTAACTTGTAATGGTCTCCAATTATATTTTGTAACAAAGAATAGTAATCCTTTCCAGATTTTTTTGAAAATGTATTTATAGCAAAAACACCATTTCCATTATTCGGATCAGCATATTGGTCACAGATAAAACATGAATTATTCAATGAGGAATCCCTAATGTCCATATTCTAAAGAAAAATTTCTTTGTTCTTTTTCTATTTATATTTAATTTCTAATTTAAAATATTTATTACAAAATAAATTAAATATTGTTGTTCTAAAGGTAATTATTTAATATGTTTACTATGATAAAAATTTGTAAATATTATAAGAAAATTTAAAAAAAATAACAAATGTCAACCAACCATATTGTTTAATATAAATAAAACAAATATTTTTAGTACATTTAAATAAGACATCTATTAGCAAAAATATGCTATGCCTCTCATTTGTACTTTATTCTACAAATGTACACCAGTCTTTACATATGCCCTGTGCTCATTTGTAAACACAACAAAACAAAAAATAGTAATATGTATTTGATTTTCTATTTTATTTTTGAGTTTTATTTTTAGTACGATACGACACCGACTGTTGAAAGAACGATTTTAATTTAATTTTAAATTTAATAACAAAAAAAATATAATTTTAGTAATATACATATGAATAGTTTAGTATGAACGGATCAAGTGAATAGATAGTAATTTCTATAGCGGAGAGTACAGTGTTCTTTTTTGTTCTATTTTGTGATTTAACCAAACAATATAAATAACTGTCGTGGTAACGGGATACAATAATTTGCAAAACAAGACATATCTGTTGTAAAAAAGATTTTATTTTTTTTATCTGTTAAGCGTTTTTAATCCTTGGTTTTGTGATGTAATGATAAATTCAACTATCACTGTTATTTATTGATTTGTGATGTGTTTTATGTGAAAATTGTGTGAGTTGTCGATTAAATACCCTTAATTAGTTTTCTTTATCAAAAAAAGTTAGAAAAATATCAGTCGTGTTAGTGATTATAAAATTATTCTTAAAAAAATTTCATTCAAAATGATGGAGACACGTTTACAAAGTAATGAAGTGCGAATTCCAAAATCGGAATTCGATTTAAGTTCTTCATCATGTCCGTATTTTAAAAGTTCATTTGCCAGATCACTTTCGTTTAGTTGTAGCCAAACAAAATCATTAGATTTTGGAATTAATACAAGCCTGCCGAGAAAGTTTTCCCGGGAAGCACCAACGATTAATGAGGAAGTAACCATATCACCACAACTACCATCATCGGCATCATCTTTTGCATCATCAATATTTGAAAATTCAATAACTAATGATGCTGACTCAGCTTTACCAAAAAATCTAAGAAATTTGTGGGATACCAAAGCACAGGTGTAGTAACTTTACAGTTTAAAAATATATTTATCTGAGCATTTGACAGACAAATATGCTCTTTGTTGATTAAATAAATTTGTGTATATTAAAGAGTTATAATATGTTAATTGCACTTAACATTATAATTTACCGCGATACATTTAATAGTCAAGTTTTTTTTTTTTTGTTACCTGAAAGTAATTTATTCTCATTTTACTTTTAGGCACTTAATAAATCACGCAGAAGCTTTGATACATCAGAAATCGAGGTGCTTCGTCTAAGACAGGTTTGTACAGGCATTTACTATTTTTTTTAAACTACATAACAGCGATTTAATGGTAAAAATATTTAAAAAAAAAACATTTTACGCGACGACTGACTAAAAAAACAAAATAATTTAACAATTGAATATCAAAAACGAATTTCTTTTGTTGTTCTAACCGGAAGCTAAAAAATTCGTTATTATTTTTTTTTTCGTTAAAATTATTAACATGTTTTACAATGTTCTGTTCTCGCCCCATAATACTCGCATATAAATACATTTTTATCTAACCCTTTCTTTCCGTTAAAATTTTATATAAATAATTTATTTTTTCCTCCATTTTAATTATTTTATTTGATTAAAAGGCGAATACCAATAACTCCACGATTCTGAGTTTAAATTTCATTTAGTGTATATAAAAGATTTTCTGATGAAAGTCTAAATTGCTCATGAGCTTGTTCGTTGATACATGCATCTTAAAAAATTAATAAATTTAAATTGTTTATAAAAAATCGCCATCACCATAGTTTTTTGTTCTTCCAAAAATTTTAACGAAAACTAGATAATCTCCAATGCAGGTGACATAATTAATTATACTAACTGTTTTCGTTTTGATTTTAAATAGCTTATTTTACTCATTTAGACCAAAGTGATAAATTATATAAATAATTATGGATTAATAATATTTTGATTTTCATTAGTACCTTTATGGATTTCTTTTTAATTTCCTAATAATAACTTTATCTTTCGTATTGCTTATTTCTTTCTTTTTTATTTTATTTTCAACATTCCATAGTAGAAATTTATGTTTTTCTATTTTATCGGTTTGTTGTTTCATTAAATGACATTTTAACTAGAAAACAGTTGTATTGGAGGAGAGATATATCGAGCAAAATATCAAAAAGAGTTGTAATATATTTTATTTTACATATGCATATTAATTATGTAGAAATTGTAATTTAACATTTTTGCTTTTTAATTACTTTTCTCATAGCTTTTTTGTAGTATCATTTTACCTTTTTTAAACAGAAAATAATCCTTTCGGTTTAGGGTTGGGTGGTTTTTTCATAAAAATCCAGAAAACTAGCGGTGTTTTGTTGTTGGAAATAAAAACGTCAATTTAATAGTTTCGGGAAGATTTACTGAATCAGGTATACACATCTGCAGAAGCTAGTAATTTGACAAATTAATTTCGAAAGATTATGTCACTTACTGTATTGAACACTCGGGCTATTTTCTTTGTAACAAGTTAAGTGAGAGTGGAAAATGTTAATTAATTTTATAAGATTAATTGCAGTCTGTAGTGAAATTTTAAATTTTTGGATAAAAGTATTAAAAACTAATTAAATCATTAATGTTTCAATAACATTATTAATTTTTTTTATCGTTAAAAAAAACTCAAAGCAACTTTTGTACATGCTATAATCAAGTTTGTGGTTTTAGTTTTGTTATCATTAATAGCACCAGAAACACTCATGAATCAATCTTGTGATTTTTGTGGTTAAGTAATGTCTTTTTATTACCGGAACACAAATAATTAAAAACTTATACGTAACTAATTTTTAAATAACATTATTAGAGAGAAATATAATTAGTTAACATAAATTAATTTTGAAATAATAATAAATACATTTTTCTATTAGATAATAATAATAATAATAATAAAAATAATAATTTATTATAATTATAATATATAGGTTTGCTACATTACGACAGGTATGTGAGGTTTATTTAGCATACATTTTAAAAATTATAAATATTAAAATAAATAAAATTAAATCTGTGTTATTACAGGTAAAGCACAAATAATAATAAGAATACTAAGGTTAACACTGAAGGTGGTAAAATGTTTTTGGTTAATTAATGTTTTTTTTTTCGGTCATTTAAGTAACATAAACTACTGTTACAGATAAATAAGTCAAATAGATGCCAAAATTGGTAAAAAAAGAAAAGTATTTAATAAGCAAAAGTAAAAAGTGGGTGTGTATGTAGTATTATTCAAAAGAGGGAAAAATAGATTACCGTCATTAATAAAAGTACCAAAAAAAAATCATAAATCGATTTATTACGGGTTTTTTTTACCGTTTTAATGTTTTTGTTCACGTGTTGTTTTAAGGAGAATTGTCCACCGGTACTTTTTTAGGAAAAAATGATTTATATGGTTTTTTGACTTTTAAATGATTAAAATAAAGAATTCGAATAAAAATTGATTGAAAATGAAAATCGGTAAAGGAACATTTATTATGCTCAATATGCTAATTTTATTATTTAATTTGTATTCGTATTGCCTGCTGCTACTGGTTGCTTATTCTTTGTTGTTTAAATATTGAATTTATGCAACTATGAACGAAAAAGCTCAAACTCGACAAGTCAACGTGAATCAATCATCTTCTTTAATTTAAGCAGTCTGTAAAGTACTTTTACTTTTCTTCTTTTTTTTTGTTGTTTGAATCACTCTTTATATCTTTCATTTTCTCGGATTGTATTATTATTGTTTTCGGTAGAAAAAAAAAAAACAAAATAAAATAACTTGTTTAATATTTATTTAACCATTTTTCTTTTAAAAAAATTAATTACCTATTTAGTTGACATTACAATAGATAAAAAATGAATAAATACAGTATATAAAATAATGTGAATTTTTTTCCAGAAGAAAAATTAGAAAATTTCGCATTGAAAATATTTTTCACGCATTATTTCAGCTTTCTTTTTATATATTTTCCATTTCAAACATTAAAATAATTTTGATTATTATGCTTGCATTACAGATAGTACTCGTAAGTGATCGTGCATTTATTTTTGATTATATTCTTGAAGAAAATGTTAATCAACATGATGTCTATGAAGAGTTAATGAAACCCCTTGTAGAAAAGCTAATAAAAGGTTTTCACTGTACTGTACTTGCATATGGACAAACAGGTGCTGGTAAAACATATACCATGGGATTGCACTCTGATGGTTTTAATGGTGATCAAGCCGGTATGGTTTCTCGAGCGTTAGCCGATATTTTTCATATGACATCGCGACAAAATGAAGAAGTGTTATCCAACATATCAGTATCTTATATTGAAATATACAATGAAAAGGTGTACGATCTGTTATCAAATAATTTTACTGAGCCTACAAATGCCAAAGGCTTTAAAATTCCTAGTGCTATCAAAGAACCAGTAACGAATATAAATGAAGCGAAAAAAATATTGATTGATGGTGAGAATTGTTTTTTAATATATTATTTAATAGTTTTTAGTATTAATTTAATAGTATTTAATGCGGAATGTATTGACAGGTAATAAAAATCGTCATGTACGTCCAACCAAAATGAATGCAAATAGTTCCAGATCGCATGGTATTTTTACAATACATGTTGAGACAAAAACGTCAAATAGTGTCATTAATTCAGTAATGCATCTGGTTGATTTAGCTGGTTCTGAAGGGGTACGTAGAACAGGACATCAAGGAATCGCATTAGCTGAGGGTGTTCATTTCAATTTTAGAAACAAAATATAAAAACGCCAACAAAACTATTTAATGGTAATAATGGTCAAGGAACAAAACGAACACCATTAATGCAAACAAAATTGTTTAATAATAAATTTAAATCATTATCAACAATCAAGAAGGCTACCAGGAATACAATTTGTACACCAAAAGTAAACAAATATGAACCATTTCAAATAAATAATTTAAATCATTCAACAGTGATACGACGTGAAAGGTTTGTTTTTTCAATTTTATTTTTATTAATTTTATTTTCTATTCAAATATTTCTTTTGTAGACTACCAGTTGATAAAAATTTGTTTGTTGATACTAATCGTGTTAAAGGAATGAACAATGAATCGTTAGATTCACATGCAAGTTTTAATTTTAATGCATCAACATCTACAGAAATAGATACAGCATCAAGTGCCGTCAAGTAAAAAAAAAATGAAATAATTTTATAAATTTTAAAATATTCAATTTATTTTATTTTTATAGAGAAACAAAATTACCAATGAATACTTTTAGTCCTGTTTTAAAACGTATTGATAAGGTTGAAGCAACACTACAAAAATTCTTTGATAAAATTGAAAATCGTAATGATATTGATGATACAGTAAAAAATGATTTAATTGATATAAAGAATAAACTCTATTCGGATATATGTAATGATGATCAGGAGAATTTATTTAAAGTGCCACCAGCACGATAATTAATATTCTTTCGAATGATAATAATGAATATAAATTACCTGTAGACGATACAAAAACGACAAATTTTAGCAATGCAGTGCCTACACGGCGTAGTGTACGATTGTCCACAATGAAAGAAGCGAATATGACATCAAT
Source organism: Ptychoptera contaminata (assembly GCA_963942525.1). Taxonomy (NCBI): domain Eukaryota; kingdom Metazoa; phylum Arthropoda; class Insecta; order Diptera; family Ptychopteridae; genus Ptychoptera; species Ptychoptera contaminata. Next base: position 232 of record OZ012639.1, on the reverse strand, counting down.
TATGGATAATTCATGACATATTCGCTTCTTTCATTGTGGACAATCGTACACTACGCCGTGTAGGCACTGCATTGCTAAAATTTGTCGTTTTTGTATCGTCTACAGGTAATTTATATTCATTATTATCATTCGAAAGAATATTAATTATCGGTGCTGGTGGCACTTTAAATAAATTCTCCTGATCATCATTACATATATCCGAATAGAGTTTATTCTTTATATCAATTAAATC